>RJWH01000175.1:1117127-1212292 GCA_004363575.1 Solenodon paradoxus | reverse complement strand
GAGAGAAGGGGGGAGGAAGGAAGAAGAGAGGAGGGAAGGGAGGAAGGGAGGACCTTGAGGTTTAAAGAAATGTTCAGGTCTTCTTCGCAATCCTTGAATGAGTACACTTGACTTCAATGTCCAGTCCTCAGATATACGGAGGGCAATAATACTTTCCTCATATGAAATATTAAGAGCTTGCATTAAGTATTTTATATCATTCAGTCTCGTAGGTGTTTTTCATTTAATAATCAAGCCAATGACCTTCATATGACCTCCCCTTTACAGAGAAATGGAGGAACTGGTGTGGGAGAAAAACAACACTTTTTCAAGACCACACAGCTAGAAAGTGGTGATTGGTAGAACTGGGGTCAGTATGGATCCAGTCTGATGTCCATGCCACTCTGAACCTGATCTTTATGCATTCACAGCTGTGGCTCCAGCTTGTTTTAGGAGCAAGAATTTATGCAAAAGAAAATTCACAGGTTCACAAAGACACAGGACTGGGTCTTATCCCTCTTACTGATACAGTTTTTATGATTTCCTGGAAGGGTCAGTGCAAATATTAGTAGTAAAAAATATAGCCCATTTCTATATACTTTAATTGAGAATTATGTGGGACACTTATTTCTGAAATACTATTGTTAAGATTTACTAAATGAAATATATGGCATTTATTCCTGATAGAGAAGTGACTTTTCCCCACATAAACTGTTTAACCTTGATATTCAGAACATTTATTTGAAATCACATCTCTTGCAATATAATCACCAATCAAGTGCTAGATAACCTTGGGAAGCTAAAAGACTAACAGTAAAATTTCCCTCTCTATAGACTTACTACCTTTGGTTTTAATCATTTAGGAGAGGAGTGAGATGTCCAAAGAATTTGTCGGTTTTCTGTGTCATACACTTGAATCACATGAACTTAATGATGATGCTGGGTTTCAAGACTGATCTAGTCAGTCAGTAGAACTAATGGCCAAATGGCAGCTCAGTCACCAGAATCATTGGTTACTATTGAGTTCTTGTCTTGGATCAGATATCGCGCTAAATCTTTTTCACTCTTGATTTTATTCAAATCTCAAATAACTGTATGAGTTACTGTTAGCTTTTCTATTTTACAGATAAAACAAGTAGTCAAATTGTCCAAGGGTAAACAACAAATGAGTGTTCAAGCTAAGAAGATTAATTCTGTTCTGCCTAGAATGCAAGCCCATTCTGCATTTGGTTGACTTCTACACACCTCTTTCTATTAATGATTAAAAACAGACTTATTTATATGAAAGGGGAAAGCAAGTATTAGGTGCACTTATAACAGCATTTCACTAGTTCAACATTACTGGTTGATCTCATTTGCACTAGGCCTAGAGAAGATAGCAGAGATCAAAACTGACATTTTCTCTCTGCCCTCATAGGGTTTGATTTTGTGGGCCAGGTACTAAAATTAAACAAATAATCAGAGAAATAACTTTGGAAGTGTAACTATTAGCAAGGAAAAGTAGGTGATGTTATAAGAAGGTTTACTGCAGGAAGTAGTTTACACTGAGGCTTGATCAACATGACAGAGAGAAATATTAGCAAGAAGTTGAAAAGGTGATTCCCTTGTAGTGTCAAGATGTATGCAGAACAGGAGATACTTCAAGAAAATGTGACTCAAGAGAAAGATCCAAGCCCATGAAGACACTTCTACAGTTAGAAAGGTAGGTGTATGATCTCCTGAACATACACTCTCCATTAAGTTATGTGTCCATTATTGTTATGTCTGTGTTGGTCTCTAAAAAGCATTCAGTTAACTTCATGAAAGATCAATGAAGAGCTAGAATGTAACTCTCCAGAGCATCTTAGGACCTACCATATTTAAGTCAGGTTAAATATACTTTGAAATAAATGAAAGCTCTAACTTTGAATTTAGTAAAGTATCAAATCCTAATAGTTTCAGAATGAAGAATTAATATGATTCAAAGCACCCCAATGTCTCTGCCTTTTAATTAACATAGGGAAAATTGTGCAATGGCTTGTATCTCTTATTTAAAATATGCTTCCTTTGACTGGTCTAAAGTGCTCACTTACTGCTGCTTCTCTCTGTTGGGTAATTCCTGCTATCATCTGTATAATATTGCAGAGTTTCTGGGTTTATACAACCAAATATGAGTACATGGCTTTATTTCTCCTCCTTTGTACACAAAAGTTATCTTATTATAAAAAACTGTTCAGCAACTCGCACTTTTTTTTTTTTTTGGCTTTTATTAATCTCTTTGGAGATTGATTTCATTCTCTACTTCTTTCACATTTTATAGCTGCATAGTAGTTCATTTATGAATCTACCAGAATTTATTTTACCAGCACTCTTGATGAACATTAATATCATTTCATTTCTTTACCTATTACAATCAAAACACACTGAATAATCTTAAAAATATCTAATACTAAAGCATGAGTCTAACTATAACATGAACTCTGCAAGGCTTATGCACTGTTCACGATTTCTGGTTATTCCAAGTATTTCTGTTTTCTGTTTCCTTACTACTTTTCAACTAAGCATGCAACCAGACTGATGGATTTTTTTTGTCCTTGTGATGTGTGAAAATGTATTTTGTGTATTTTCACTTTGCTTTTATTTTACCTTCAATGCTCTGGTCATCTTTTAGCATGTTTAAAAGTCTTTTTTTCCCCTGCCAGGTAATATCCTATTCCATTTTGAATAAAATCACTGTTGCATTTTTTTCCTAATCAATATTTTATTTTGTCATATCTGCAAAGTTAAGGAGCCAATATGTTGCTGTTTTTTTAATCCTGCAATGGATCTAAGCAATTGGGCTATCCTGTCTGAACAAACTTGCTTAAAATAATTCAAACTTAAAACAAGAACAGCATAAAAAATGAAGGTAAACAGTTCTTCAACTTGACAAAAGAAATTCTTTCCAAATTTTTATATCAGTTTGAACATCATGCCTCTTCTTTTGTGGTTATGGGCTCTTAAAAGCCAAGTCTGAAGAGAGGAAAGCATATTACTTGCATGTAAGATTTTAATAGGAAAGCCAGGAAAAGGAGATGCACTTTTTACTAAATCTCTGTCATTTAATGTGGAGTAACAACTGATCTTTTAAGTTCAATCAGCATGTCATTTTTACCCCACATCTACTCAAAGGGGGATTTGTATAAAGGATATGAAATGTAAATAGCGTTAAGTGAATGATTCATCTTTAAGAGAATAATTGATTAATTTTTTACCTCAACCTAGCCAGGTTTATAGAAACTGAAAGGAAATGTACAAGAAAAAGTGATAATGCAAATAGATCTGTTCTCTTTTTTACTGGCATGGCCAGCAACTTTTGTTAGAGGTCAAGATTCTCCAGCTATTGGCATGCCCTGGTGGAGTATCAGTTGGGTCAGTTGCCTCCAGCTGGGCATAGTCCACCGGTTTGTGTCCCAGAGGCAAGAGAAACAACCAGGATGAACAACTAAATAAAGTTAACAAAAAATGTTTCTTCCTCCTCTGCCTGCCTGGTCAACTTTATTCCAGCCTGCATCTTTCCTTTAAAAGCTTCTCTAGCTATTGGTGGGCTAACCTCAGCACCACTGGAAATATCTTTATTACTCTATAACAGATCCTTTTGTTGACCACTTTGACTCTCCCAGAAATTCAATTCAAGGATTCCCTGTCTAATGTGGTCCCCATTCATGGATAAATATGTCTGTGGGGAAGTTTGGTTAATTTCTATTTTCTGTCACTGACATTGCTCTCAAAACAATCCCCTGTCCACCCAAGTCATAGGCTTTCCCTATCGGATTAATTAATTGATACTCCACCCTGAATCTTGATGTTTGTGTCTTTTTAGTGTTTTTTTTTTCTTAGAGCAGACTCTCTCAGAATATGGAGAATCTGGAGACGGTCCTTTTAAAAAATTGGTGCAACCTCTGCCCTTTGCCATTCTTGAGACCTCTCCCCAGTTCTCCATGAATTCTCAGAGACAATGAGCCGCAGTTTTGCATATTCAGTTTCTTAAGTGTCCCATGATGTGTCATCAAGGCTCACAGAGACAATAGCAACACCCAATTTACTTACAAAATTTCCGTTTTATGGTGCATTTTGATTCTCCAATCACAAGGGTCTCTTATTTTAAATGATATGTCCCTCTTTATTTTTTAAAAAATGTCTTTTTCAAAGCCCCCTAAATTATTGAGACCATTTTGCCTTTGCAATATCATTGATTTAGGGACATTTAAAATGAATAAAGCTTGCAGTTATAAATATTTTCTGAGAGGTTATGCAACAACAAGAGAAGACATTAAAGAGTCCATTTGAAATCAGGCAGCTCATTAGCATGTGTTGATGAAAATATCTATATCTAGGAAGAGATCTTGGATGTTGAAAGTATAGCGACCACTAGGAAAAAATAGTCTGTTTTCTCTTCACTCTATTCCTTTCCTTTCTCTTTTACGTCCTACATACAGAGCTTACTGCTCTTTCATTTTGCAGAGGCTGCTGTAATTTTTCTTGACATGGCAATTACTTTTTAATCTGATTAGCATAGACTGTAATGGAACCAAGTTGTAAAACATCCTTTCTTGTTTACCCTTTTATTTTGCTTTTTAATTTATTGCCTTGATTTCAATCCTTTTTATAAACCCATTAAAACTCAATTACTCACTTTGAAGTCAATCGCTAATCAATTCCATTTATTTTTATATTATGGGGAGTAGGGAGAGTAGTTAACCATATGTCTGTCTTTCAATACGTTTTGTGATAAAGATCGGATTATTCAGTTTTACTGTCTAAGGAAAAGGAGAATTCTATACAGATAAAGGGATGATCTTAGGAAAAGAAGTAAAATCCAAAACCTGGTTGATGTCACAGCAGGTAGGAAATGGATGATATATACAGCATTGAAAACATACACTGATTTGATGAATTTTAACTGATTACTGAAGATGAATGAAGAACTGTCACTCTCTTACTGACTGGGGGGTCTCTTCTATATAAGTGAATCTAGCAATTCCAAGGTAAAAATAAGAACATGTTTTGATAGCAGTTTACAGATTAAAAATGCTTCTGCCCAGATGGCTTTCCTCATATTTTTCTTCAGTGTGGCTCTTGAGATAGGTAGGGGAGGAAGGCATTAATTTTTCTATGCTATTAGGTGATGACACTGAGACCTAGAACAGATGAAAACTATTTGCTTTTTGTCCCATAGTTTGCAAGTGGAAAATGTGGGAAATCCTAGGCCTTGATGCCTTGGTATTTTCTACTCCATGGCATTCCAGACAGTGACGTTTCCAGAGCTTTGCTCCATATGTCACTCCCTTACTTGCAGATGGTGACTCTCAAGAGTACTAAAGGAGTGTGGCCTTTGGGATTGGATTCTATAAAGTGCACAAGAATTCTCTGACTCTTTTGGTGTTTGGCAGCAGTGTACTGGTAAATCATTCTCAAAAAAAGACAAAACAAAAACCTGATTTTCAGCCTTTGACAACAGCATTACCCTGGTTGATTTCAAGCTTACCAGTAATAAATCACTCAGCTCAGAGTTGGGAAGAAGTACACACAAGTGCTTCTTCCAAGCCGGTCCCAGTACAACAGCACACTTCCCTGGTACAAGTGAGGCTCCTCTGTACCATAGCAATATTCTATGTCCCTGAAGACACTGGTATGATTTGTCAAGAAATGTGCACATATATGAGGAATAGCAAATAGGCTCATTCAAACAAACATTTAAAACAACTTCAACATATTTTGCTCTGTGGTGAGCACTGAGAGAGTAAAAGGAATCAGCAGGATCTGATCTACTTTCAAGAACTGTATAAAGAGACAGGCACACAATTAACAATAATTCAGGGGAAAGTCTACCAAGTACTGTAATGAAGTGCCTAGGGACAGGATGTGACTGTCTTTTCAAAAATAAGGAAAGGTGCAGACAGGAATGAAGGCAGGAACAGAGAGAACGAAAGAAGGAATTTTGTTTATTTTACTTAGTTGTTCATCCTGGTGGTTTCCCCAGTGCCTGAGCCTTGAACCAGGGAACTTGGGCTCAGGGCATATGGTGGACTGTGACTAATGGATTGAAAAACAAGGCTACCAGGGCACGCCTAGTGAATTCCTGCTTATTAGTGGAATTGATGAAGAAAAATTTACAGGAGAATTAGTAGTCATACTGAGCAAAAAAGAATACGTATGTCCACACTGAAGTTGTGAAAATAGAGCTTCCTGGATTGAAGGACAAATCAAAACAAGGAAGCCTTCTAAGCATATTCAGCTTTTGAAAGTAAGAAGGGCAGATTTAACAAAGCAATGAATGAGCACATTAGTTTTCAGAGACCGTCTCAGAACAGTGTTTTTTCAGAGTGTTATCTGAGCCTGCTAATGTTTGAATCACCTGTGAAATTGTTTTAAGTATATAAATCTTGGGAACCTACCCCAGGTCTACATTCAGAAACTCTCCAGCTCACTACACATAGTAAGGAATACTGTAGAGCAACAATGAAATATTTCAAAACAATTTGAGCAAAAAAATGCTATTTTAGCAAAAATGAGATTCTTGGATCAGCATGAATTCTAGATAGAAGAAAGAACATACCGGTACCTAGATACTAATTTTGATAGCAAGAGATGATGAGTTTGGAAGTAGAATGGAGGTCAGAGAAATGGAAAAGGTGATGTGTATTGGAAAACTATTCAAGTCCACGAATCCCTGCACTTCCTCGAGGGTGCTGTGGGGTGGTCCCTGTGTGGGATCCAGAGTAGTGGAGTCTGTTTATCCTAAATAAGGTCTATACAATTTTGTCCACTTGAGTTCATTCTTCTAAGCAAAACTTTCAAGGTTTCACAAATTCTTAAAGGAGACTACAAAGCATGAAAAGCTGGAACACTCTTGTTTTAAAGGAAAAACTGGCAGTGACAGAGGGCTGATGAACTGAGTTGGGGGTAGAGAGTGTAAGGGAGATTGATGATATTATTAATCAAGATAAGGACAATGAGAAGAGGAGCTTTGTTGGAAAATAAAAAATAAACAAAAACTTAAGGATATTTTCACTCCATCATTATAAAGATGTCTGTCAAACCCATAGAGAGATCATAGGACACAATGACAAAAACATTCATATTATTCATGCATATCAATAATAAATATTGGTCTATTGAGTGCTGTTTTATCAGAAGCTTGATAGAAACTTTACAGAGATTCCTACTTAATTCTCATAACAACCAATTTGTTACTATTATTCAAATTTTACAGAAAATTTAAGGTGAAGACTATTAAATGATTTTGCTAAGGTCACAAACTTGGTAAATGACAGCAGAATTCAAACCTTGGTCATCTTTCCCACAGGTCCAGGAGACCAAATGCTGAGCTTCTCTGCTAGGGCTGCCACTTGGCACTCAGTGGTTGAAAATCAGGTCTAGGTACACCAGGATGGAGTACTGGTTAGGCCAGCTACCTCTGAAGGGCTGCAGTCCGCATACATTCCAATGACCCATTCACACCCTGGATCCCAGAGAACAACCAATGTGAACGACTAAATAAAAATAATATAAAATGCTGCTTCCTCCTCTCTTTTCCTGCCTGCCTACTCACCTTCATTCTTGTCTGAATCTTTTCTTTAAAAAAATAATAAAAAACAAAGAAAATCAGGTCTATTCGAGTAAAAGGATAATGATGTTTGTATGGAGCGGAAGTTTAGCCCCAGTGTCTACTGATTAGATTTCATCAACCTCTTGCAGGACAACTTTCTCTTGGACTAAATAAGATAAGAGACAATTGCTAAAGCTAGAGATGCTGGTGAGAACATTGTCAATCAAATCAGAATTATCCTAAGTATTCAGCTTCTCGTAGGATCAATTTCTGCAAGAAACATCATGTTCTTTCTGTACACTATCCATTATGTTCATCTTCTTCTACTAGGAAAATTGTTTATTTGATTCAGAAACCCATAAATTAAAACTCAATACAATCAAAATATTCATTTTGAAGACTGTATGAGATTGCTTGAACAATGTAATAGACTGATAATTTCAGCAGAACATTAAATATATGCAACTTGTGGAAGCGCTGACCTATTATTTCCTTCAAGTTACATTCATGTTCGAAGTAATTTTTCTGTGTCTTATATTGCATGAAAGTTCATAGAAAGGTCATTGTCTGAGAGGGCATAGTCCAAATATTGTATTCCCACTTCTTCAGATAGATATTTCCTTGATTTAGAGTGAAAAGAATTGAGATAAAGCATAGTAAGACTCTTGTGTGTTCACTTACTTTCCAATGAACTGAAATATTCCTATGGGAATGAGAATGGAGAGATTGAGTTCTTGGTAGGAAAGTAAAGAGCTGAGCACGGTAATTGAGAAGGAAGAGGAAGGCTTTGAACCTCAGTACAGGATGTAGAAGGTTTAACAATAGTGTTTAGGTTATTAAGGGTGTAGGAGGTGGAAACAGACGATGTCAACATAAACCAGGTAAGAGGTCAGGGTTCCCTATACAATCAAGAGCCAGTATTATAGAACACAAAGCAGCAAGAATGGAGAGCTATGTTTTTCCTCTCTATTGATTTTTTCTCTCAAAAAATATATACACTGACATTACTATAATAGAATAAAAAATTGACTCAATCAAGCACTCCATCAGATCAATAACTTTTTTATATTTGAAAGGACTTATTCTTCAGAAATACCATTTAGTCTTCCACCAACTTTGAGAGAATGATAGCTAGGTTTTGGTCTTTTTTTTTTTTTTTTCCCATTCCAACTTCTCTTTAAAGAAAGCCAAAGAGAATCTCTTCCTTGGGGAAAGAGACAGTTGTTTCTTCGTACACCTGTGAGAAACTTCCTTCTGTGAGTTATTTAGTTCCACCTCTCATCTTGAAGTCATCTTAATGATGCCCACTCCTCTAACACTCCATCAGTCACCATGCCTTCAAAAGGGCTCTGAGATTTGTCCCTACTCTTCTCCTTCCTATTCAGTGAATGTGTACATAATTCCTCATTACTGCATACTTACATTCCCCTAATTTCTTCCTCAGCCTAAATTCTGCTTAATCAATGTCAAATACCAATGTTGTGTTTACCATGACATTCCCTTCAGAGAATCTACAGTAACTATTGCATGTGGCATCAAGTTCAAATTCCTGTAAGTTTCCAACACCTTCCATATGTCCCCATTATACTTATCCAGTCTAATTTTCTACTCTCCTAGGTTTTTTCAGGAAAACATCCAATCTATGCAACCACTTTCTTTTAATCCTACTGTGTCATGACAACTTTTTATTTATGCAAAACTTAATCTATCTCTTTCTTCTCTGAAATCTAAGAGCACATGTAATGTCCACACTAAATGACTTTTCTCTAACCTTCTTCTCTGAAATCTAAGAGCACATATAATGTCCACACCAAATGACTTTTCTCTAACCGGACACTGTGGTTTTACCTCTCTATAGTTGCTTTGAGTAAATTGGCATTGCATTTCACCACACTTTAAACTCTTCAAGAACAGTATAACTCTATGTCAGACTTCATGATAACTTTCACAGAAAGCATACATAGCGGAAACTCCATGAATTCTTAATAACTTGACACATGATCCGCAAATTCATAGACGATGGACTATTGGACTGAAGTCATTGATTCTCTTCATTATGCCACCTATGTCCTGATAGAAAGCTTTCTAAAGTTTTGTGCTGGAGCAGAAATACCTTGCTGGAGAGAAAGAATCATGGGCAGAAATTTAGCAGTCCAACATTCTGGAACATTCTGCTGATATATTCACAAAATCATATCTTACCAAGAGAAATTGTCTCTCCTCAGGTCAACATTGAAGGGCGAGTATAAGAGGGCTAAGATCTTCCATAATTCAGAAGGAAGACACATTCATTGATGAATATTAACTCTTGCTCTAATATTATTTCTAATTTTACCCTAGTTATCATGAATCAGAGGAAAGTTGAATGGGGTAAATACTTGCTCAATTAAGTGATTTGGGAAGAAAATCAGCTCAAAAGTCACCAGCTGGTGTTCCCTGAAAATAGACAAAGGACCGGAAGGTCAAAGTGACTGCAGCCTGCTGACAAGTCTGTTAGCCACTTCAATATAGAGCAAGCCTTCAATGAGGCTTTCAACAGCAGAATTGTGGCTTGACAGCTGAAAATGGTGATCCTAGAAGTAAAATGAATATTTCACTACAAATAAGAAGCTAAACCTCTTTTTAGCTTTTCTGCTTTCTTTTGAAACTCTTTTCATTTAAATAAACAAATTAGGTGTTCTGAAATTCAAAAGCCTATACAATGAAGGCAGTCGCTGTTCATGATGGATTAATCTGGTGTTTAAAAAGAAAGAATGCAAAACAAGCTGCCACCATTAGTTACTTGAGAAATAGATCACAGGTGACACTAGTTTCTGTTTCATCTGTGGGAGGTTAAGAAATATATTCAATGAAGAACCCCCAGTTAGAATTGATGGGAGGCTTCTGGGTTGTGACTGTAGATTATTCTTTTGAAAACATGTATACACTCCCTGAAATTCTAGTTGCTTAAAATATTTTTCATCTCAAAACTCAAAACGAAGCTCAGATTTCAAGAGTAGACACCTCACCATATCCTTCATCACCAATAGTTTTTCCAAATTCTCATATCTGAACAGACAATGGTTGGTCACTTTAGCAAAAGCTCAAGTAGTTTAAGAGGAAAAGAAATCTTGCAATGTGGATTTGGAGTTTTAGAAGTAAGTTCATTGTTTATTTGTCATCTATCAAGAAGAGGGAGGGAGGTTCAAGCTATAGGTCTTTAGGTTATGTATCTAGAATATTGGGCTGAAATATGAAGTCTAAGGATTTGTGCTTCTTATTCAGAGTGTGGTAGCACAGACACATTAAATCCAAAAACATTCAGAGAATAGTTGCTTACATTTCCAAACACTTTGACATTACATGCAATGGACTATAGCAGCTTCTAGTAACTTCTAAGAGTTGATGTGCTTTGCTTTCTGTCATCCACCCTTAGTAGCTAGAAGTGGGAACTGGAGAATTACTATCTCCTAAATGTTCTTCTCTTCTGCAGGGTTCCCATCTACTGTTGGATTGATCCTTCTAAAGAAAATTTCCAATCATCTACTCATAGTCTTCCTCTTCAACTAAGTTGAGATTGCCCAAAAAGGCACTCAAGGATCTCAACCATTTGATTGCAAACCATAAAGCTTTTCGTAGCTTACAGTGTAATTTTACCCCATTTCACCCTAGAATCTAGCAGCACTTCACTACTGACCCATCTCAACACCCTGAATTTTTATACCTTACTATTTTTACTCTTTTTCTTGATCCTGGAGTAGAAGCCTGAGATTGAAGCTCTGTGTCCACTGTGATAGATGTGAGACCTTCACAGATCACTTAACTCTACTCAGTCTCATTTTCCTCTACTGTAACATGGGAATAATAAAATCTACCCAGCAAGCTTCAAGAAGAACTGCAAAGAGTAAATGAACTCATGCTGGGGAGAGAAGGCATTACACATTAGAAATATTATTGGTTAAATTTGGACACTACTTCTGACAAACAAGTTAGTCAAGTCAACTTAAGAAAAACAGCCCATTTTGGGGTAACCATATGGATGTAGTGTGGATGGTAGCTGTTTTGTTAGCGAGGGTTTCCAATCTCAGCACTACATACTGGTGGTAGCTCTTCTGTGTGATGTAGGACATTAGCCATATTTCTAGCCTCCACCTACTAGACAGTGAGAGGAATCCTCCAAAATGTGACAATAAAAAAATGTTTCTTAGCTTGGTCAATGTCTCCTCCTCAGCCCTCATCCTCAGGGCAGGGGACTTAATTGCCTTGCTAGGAGCCACTATTAGAGAATTCAGACACTCTAAACTGATATAGTTCCTTCCTCAGAAACTTTCTGAACTAGAGGAGTGGACATACATGTAAATAATTTTCTATAAAACATATCTAAAGGAAATGAAGCATAAAAACTAGGCTTTGGAGACACAGAAGAAAGACTTGTTGAGTGGAGGTTGCACTCAAAGCAAAAGGAGAAATTTGCTCCCGTAGTCTAGGAATCAAAAGCCAACCTTGGGTTCTGTCTAGCTTACCACTCATGGTGAATTTCATTACGGTGGTTGCCAAAGAAAGCTTTGTGGGAGACTGAACAGGAAAGAGTTTGTTTTTTTTAAGACACATTTTATTTTATTTTTATTTAGTCATTCACACTGGTTGTTTTCCCCCTGGACCTGGGACTTGAACACAGGCTACATGGCTGAGCTCCTTCGAAGGTGAAGGACCTAGCTGCTACTCCGCTGGAACACATCCTTTAATTTTCAATCTATTGCACTCTTTTCTCCTGCCTTTTTTTCATTTTCATAAGTTACATTTAAAAATACTTGTATTGTAGTAATTAGTCTACACATTAAAATAACTTCCTATATATAGGTTCCCCATTCCTCAGATATATGTCAACACACCTGCCCTCCACCACATCACCAAGTGTCCTTCACCATTGTCCAGTGGGCCCCACCACCATTTGCCCCCACACCCCATCCTACCCCAACCCCCTAAAAAGAGTTTTTGCAGAGGAATTGATCCTCAAGAGAAGCAAAAGCAGAGAGGAAGGATGGGAAATGAAATGTGCTACAACAAAGTCAGACTTTGGAACTTTGTAGGCTTCTCTCTCTCTCAATTGTTAACTCTGTTAAAACAATAATTATTTCTATCCATTCTGCTAATCTCTTTTGCTTCCCTTTCACCATGTCTCCTTCCTAAGACATGATTTTTATATATTTGCCATTCAGGTTCTTGAAAGTATTGACAACACCCTATCCCAACACACACACACACACACACACACACACACACACGCACTTGGTGGTATCAGAGTGAATCTAAATTACTGGAGCATTTAGGTGAGCCATGGTGGCATTCCTGCTTTGTTCCAGACAAGTAGATAATGAACACTGAGTGTGCCAAATGAAGACAATGAGAAACTCAGTTTTTAACATGAGTCCTCCATGCTTGTCTGTAGGAAATTAGAGGGAGAGAACAGTTCAACATTGAGGGCCACATTACAGTAGCACGTGCAGAGCCACCCATCTGTTTGTTGGGGCAGGGATTCAAAGAACTGGAAGCTGCGGAACATGCCATATTGACAACGCCCAGCCTGGAGCTTTTGAGGTCATCACTCCATGATAGCAGCCCTTTATTCCAGCCTGCTCAGAATGCTGAGAACGCCAGCAAAGATGTAGATGGCGCGATGTAAAACACGATCACTGTAAATATCTCAGCATGAGTCTTGCTGACAGTGGGAAGTCCAGCTCGGGAAGAAACACTGTCAGCAGCAGTATCTATTTATGTGAAGGATTAAGCTAGGAAATGCTTATTCTTGTTGATATTTTTAGTAGTTCTCCCAGAATTTTGAAACTGTTTTCAATATGCTTTTTTTGCTTGCCTAGAGTTTCGTGCTTTTAACTCATTCTGTTGAATGCGTCCATAAAGTTTGGATTGAAAAACAGACACTTTCCTAAATGAAATAGCAATTGGGTGACTAGAGATACTGAAAAAGAGCCCTGCACCAGGTGTTAGGAAACCAGATTTTTGATCTCAGAGGTATCAACTGTCTGTTGGCTACCCTTGAAAATGTCACTAAGTTTATTTGCAAAACTCAAATATCCTTCCAGTGGTCTATTTCTTATCATTTATATGGATAAGGTAAATTGAAGTATGCAAAAGCATTTGAAGGTTTATATTTAGAAAGAAAAAAAAGAAGAACGGAAGAAAGGAAGGGAGGAAGGGAGGAGGGCGGGAGGGAGGGAGGGAGGAAGGAAAGAAGGAAGGAAAGAAGGAAGGAAGGAAGGAAGGAAGGAAGGAAGGAAGGAAGGAAGGAAGGATTTTTTCAGCATTACTGAGGCATACCCCTGTGACTCAGCAGCTGAGGTGCAGGCCATGTAAAGCCCAAGGACCAGGGCTGGAAGAGGGGAAAGAAGGAGAAAACAAAACAAACAAAAAATGACTGAGGTAAAATTGACAAATAAAACTGTAATATATTTAAAGTGTACAATATGATGGTTTTGTGAAAGGTCTTTGCTGCCCATAAAGTTAATTGACACATCCATCATATTATATATTTACCTTTTTTGGGGGGTAAAAACCTTTAAGTTCTACTCTCCTTGTGAAATTCAATTATATAATACAGTATTACATAATACATGTTATATATCAGACCCTCAGATCTTATTCATATTATAGCTGAAAATTTGTACCGTTTTATTAATCTCTCCTGATCTATGTCCCATACCCCCTCCAACCCCTAGTATCTGCCTTATTTTTTTTTTTTTATTTCCACGTATAAGTGATACCATGTAGTATTTGGTCTTTCTCCATTTGATTTATTCCACTTAACATAATGTTTTCCAGGTTTGTCCATATTATCACAAATGATAGTATTTCCTCCATTTATAAAACAATAATATTCAATTACATATATGTATATATAAACATTTTATATATTTATATATTTGTATATATAAAATCCTTATATATACATATCTACACATATATATACATGTGTGTATATATATATGTATATATATGCATACATATTTCTTGATCCATTGGCAGAAAATTATGTTGTTTCTATTCCTTGGCTATAGTGAATAATGTTTCAAGGAACAAGAGAATACAGAGAGTACAGATATCTCTTGAATAGAATGGCTGTATCTTGTAGAATGGCTGCTCAGCAAAGAAAACCACTAACAAAATGAAAAGTCAACCTATAGAAAGGGAGACAGTATTTGTAAGTCACATATCTGATAAGGGTTAATATATCCAAAATACACAAAGAACTCACATAACTTGCTGTTTAAAAAATTAATACTTGTGAGAACAGTTTTTATTAAAAAAATAAAACAAGAGATAACAAGTATTGTTAAGGATGTGAATTAAAGGGAATTCTTGGGCACAGTTGTTAAGAATATAAACTGTAGCCACTATGAAGAATAGTATAGAGTTTCCTCAAGAAATTAAAAATAAAACTACGGCCTGATCCAGCTAGCAATTCTGAGTTTGTACCTAAAGGAATGAAAACACTTTGTAGTGAGGAGAGGACAATTTCTGAGCTACTCTATCACGGCCAATGGCCATCTAAATTACAGGCTATACTTAAGTCTTTGGGTTTTTGTTTCTCAACCTTTTGTCCTTACAACACGTGGCCCAGAGAACAGGGGCTAAGCAACTTCCTTTTCATGTGCTAAGAGCTTGGTTCATAGCAAAAGTGTCAACCCCAAGGTAGATCTGGAACTTGACTGATGGATTTTCACTGAAGGATGAAGGGATTCCACCTAAGGAAGACCAGCTGGGAGACTTAACTGTGAGGAAATGCTAATGACTGATGTGCTTCCCGTAATGGGTAAACAATAGCTACTGAGCTGCAGCAGCAACTTCATTGAATCCGACTGAAAAGGTCAGTTGTGATTGACACAGGCGTGTTAAGGTGGTCACAAAAACAATGGGACAGGTCTGTTTGAGCCCCAGCTGCTTTGGAGAGTAAACTCAGGAAGAGCATTTACATTTTAAATAAGAAAATGAAATAATTACATTTTATTTGCTCTTTTTTTATTGGAATGAGGGAGCAGAGTGATAAAATGGGTGTTCAACCCTAATACTGGGTGTTGTGCTTGTGTCTATTTTCTTATGATAAGTTACAGAGGACACTGATTTTCATTTTAGCTTCCCATCAGAAGGGTTTCCTACCATCAAGCCAACAAGATTCAAATGTAATTTCAATGATGAGCAAGACATCTCTGCCAAATGAATTCCTATTGATCAGCATCTGATTTTGTTTGTCAGCAAAAAGGAAAACTTATTCTTTAATGGCGTGTTTTGGCGCATAACCAGTGAGTGTGTGTGTGGTGGGGAGAGTGTGGATGGTAGGATTTGTGTGTGTGCTTGCAAAGGTGATGAAGATGTATTAGTGTGTATGATTATTTCTGCTCTCAACCTTATAAATCATACCCGGAATCTTAAGTCTCCCAGTATTTTCCCGAAGATGAAAAGATGAGTGAGCTTGATAGTCTTCAGAGACAGAAGCTTTCATGACCCAGGATGGGGAAAATGATGAGCTGACTGTACGGATGATGTCCCTCACTGTCTGCACAGCTCCCTGGCGCCTCATTCCTGGAGGGCTGAGCAGGGTCACCCACTGGCAGTCATCCTCACCAGGCAGGAAGATGACAATTCCTAAGAACCAACTGCAGTTGTTAGGGAGATAGGGTGATAGCATGGATGCGGGTTTCTCACAGAATAATCTGAGTAGGGATTTTTGAGCAGAAGGAGCAGACCTAAAGCACATATATGGGTCAGGTTATAGTTTCAGAATTCTCAAGTGTTTATCAAGAACATTTTTCTATACTACTTCATTTATTTTGACTATAATCTTATGAGTTAATTATCCTTCTTATCCCTATTTTAAAATTGGAGGAATCAAAGTCCAAATATGCTCGATTACTCATCCAATTTAAAACTACTTGCAAGTCATAAACCTAAGATTTTAGTCTTTCTCTCTGGTCCCAAGTCCCGTGTTCTGTATAACAGACCAGTCTTTCTAATTTGATTGATTCCATTGGTAAGATACTTTTTCTAACAAGGATCTTTTAACACTAACTTCAATAATTTATGAATGTAATTAATGTGTTACTTAGGGGTCATAAGAAAAGGACATAAGAAATGAGAGCAAGTATTACAACTAACTCATATACGTATTACTAAAAATTTCTGATTTCTTTAGCAACTAGATAGGTTTCTTTTACATGAACCTGTATGTCTGATACATCCTGAGAGGGAAGCAAAAGGGTGCCTAACATGATGGAGTAATACAAAAACTTCCAGAAATGACTTAAATGAAAGAGATTTCCTTAAGTGATTGATCAAAGACATATCAGGAGTTCCAAATTAATTCCCTATGCAGACAAGAGTATTGCTGGTCAGTTGTGACCCTCAAGGAATTAAGAGATCAGCATATTCTTAGTCGTGAGAGAAAATGCAGAGTAACAAGAGATAAATAGGGCAATTAGTAAAAAAATATTGAGTCATTTGGTCTGTAGAAGCCCAAGATTTTCTGAGGGAGTTCATGTGTTTTCAGGAGATAATAAGAATTTAGTTAGCCAGAGATGAGCAAGTCATTTCATTTAAGCCAATGAGATGATGTTATTTCATAAATCAAGTTCATAACTCATGGTTCCATATAGAAATATTTTGGTAATAGAATTGGTATAAAAGGGAGTTTTAACTCCATTCATGGAGAATGCAGGAGACTTTAATCTGATCATTGACCCTCTCCTATTCAGATGATCTTTCTCCGTAATCCCATTATTTACTGTTTATTAAGTCACCCTTTTCTTAATAAGTTCAGACTTCTCTAAGATACACCACCTCCTGGTGTATTTACCATGAGCACCCAATGGTGCAGTGATATTCCTTTCCCAGTCTACTCTTCAGACTCCCTGACACTCTTTGCCCAAATTGCTGGACACATGCCTACTTCATATCTTCTCATTTTGACCTTTTCCCATACAATTATATCTGAAACTAATGTATTTTTCTTCTATCTTTGCCCCTAATGTTGATTAACACAGCATTCTCATGAGGGCAAAGCATCTGTGACAGTTTCTAAGGAGTGGCTAATCATCACTGTCAAATATCTTTTCTTGAATCAGTCAGTTCTGCTGCTAGCTTGAAAGGTCTTTCTAATTGGAAAGCTTAGAGTTTATAGATAGATAATAGATGCAGACAGATGTCTGTGTATGTGTACATACATTTATGCATACATGATTAGCACATACACATTATAATATATATGAATATATTCATAGAAATATAAAAAAGAAGAGTTATAAAAAAGCAAACATATATTAATATAATTAGGGAGATTAAGGGAGGTGGGAGAGAGAAAGAGAGACAGCATGTGAGAGAGTGCTGTATTATGTACTTAACAATCTAGAAAGTTATTTTTTAAAAAAAGAGAATTAAACAAGATCTTTCCCTAAAAGATCATTTAGACTTAATGATTTGCATGTCGATATTATATTTTGAACTTTTTTCCATATGAATTTCACTTTGCCATTTTTGTGAAATTCTTATTTAGAATGCTATTATACATCTCAAAATTTGTCTCCTATTAAAGAAACATGAAAAGATGTTTTTGGCATTTAGACAAGAAAAAAGAAAAATAAAAAAAATTTTTCTTTAAAAGCCCACCCATTTCTGCAACCTATCATATTTCCATCTTAATTTGTTTATTAAGATGGACAGACCCAAATCTCCTGCTTAATTATGTGACACCAAAGCATATTTCTTTTATCTTAACTGTGCTATTTTAACAGCAGTTTAAAATTATTTGAAGAAATCATAGCACAACTTAGTTAAATATACTTAAAATGTGCATTTAAGGAAAAAATCTAATGGAGAGCGTGTATTATGAGATAAATGTATGTTCAGAAAAATGTAGATACAGTGCAATTAGAAAAATGGGAGACAGAAAATTATCGCAAATTAGAAAAGCAAGCTTATATATACATATATATAATTGTTATATCATACATCTAAAGAAATATAAAAATTAAATATGAAATACACAAGCAAAAGGTTTTTAGTTGTGAGTAATGGCATTGGAGGTGATAGAACCAGTATTTTCATTAAAGATTCTGTAAGTACTATGGATACAATTAATGACTAAATATGGACTATTCTATGTCATCTTCAGTGAGAAGATAAGCATATCAACAGATAAGAAATTAAATTAAAAATTCTGTAGTAGTGAATTTAACTCGAGTTATCAGTATATACTCATGAAGCAATTTGTCTTAAAATATACATAGGTGCACAAAGTTCAATGTAATTCCAATAAAAATCCCAGTCCAATTATTTAGTGGAAATTAGCAAAGTGAGTCTAATATGTGTATGGTAAGGTAAAGGAATGCAAATAGTCCAAAAAAAATTTTGTAAAAATGAAGATGGAGGGTGCAACCACTTGTTTTCAAGATTTAATTAAGTGAATGGCAAAAGAATAGATGTCTAGGTCTGTGGAACAAAAGAGAACCAGTAATAGACACACACAGAAGGGCTTAATGGTTCTTTTCAAGTGAAAAAGGAATTCAGTGGGTAAGGGACAGTCTTTTCAGTGAACGGCACCGGAAAATTAGACTATCCACATGCAAATTCAAACTTGATCCATATCTTACATCGTAGACAAAAATTAACTCAAAATGGATATAGACTATGTGAAACCAAAAGCTATACAAGTTCTAGAAGAAAGCAGAGGAAAAAATCCTGACTCTGAAGTATCTCTATAACTCCTCTAGAAACCGGGGAGATTTCGGTCTATTCACATTGTCTCCTGAAATTTGCTGGATTTCCGGGTCATATGTAAAGGAAATGGTGCTTCTGGAAGAAGCCTCTGGATCTTGGCCTCCCAATGACCCAGTTTCAGCACTGTAGTCTCACCATTGAGTTGGTACAATGAGAAAATCCTATTATCCTCTCACTTTCCCATTTTTTGCAAAATGACCGTTTGAAGCTGGCATACTTTTCACCCTGAGAGTTGAGGGGAATGCTCTTCTTGCCCACTGATGGAAGAAATACATGGCCTTCTTCCTTTCCTTTCCCACTGATGATTTGCTTCATAGCCTCTCGGTGCTGTTTTATAGCAACTAGTCCTTTTCTTTGCTGTGTATATGTCTCCTTTTTATCTTGGCAGACAGGCCAATTTCTTTGAAATAAAGGCCCTTTCTCCGTTGCAAGTGACCTTGAGATATTCAGTACTATCATTTCCCAGCCATGTTAGTGCCACCAAATTCAATTTCAAGGTTCTTGAAAGCTTTTTCTGTCCACCTTGTTTTTCATTGCCTTCATTTAAGTGTGCTACAAAGCAATTGCATTGGGATCCCTGTATTCATTTTAGCATATCTCTAACTTAGCCAGAGATTTGCAGGAAGCATGGCTTCAGTGCTTGGGGTCCCGCTGGGATCCAGGGCATCCCAGCTGGTGCCTCTGTCACGAATTCGGATTCTGTGAATAGCCAGTAATGGGGAAAGAGGGGAATGACATCTTTGGATCTCAGGGGCCTGTTCTTGCAAATCACTGAACAATATATAGTGGAGACTCAGTTACAGTATATAGGTCCAAGAGTGGTCTCTTACAAGCAATTGTAAACATATTTTGAAATACGAGACATGGGTATGATGACGTATAGCAATGCCACTGGAAGAAGCTATTGAAGGCAGTCTTCAATGATGCTGGTGTTTGTTAAGGAATAAACTTCTGAAACAGCATCTTTATTTGTAAAATGTGTGTCCAAGGGATCTTTTAAATCAGGACTTTGGGAGCATTCAGAAATGTTTTCAATTCCTTGTCTCTTATCCCACAAATCATATCCCAAAAATGAGATAAAGATTTTATCTCTAGTGCCCAGGATATTTGGAGGGTGATGCCTACCTAGCAAATGATTTTCAAATTGTGCTCAAGATGGCATAGATACAGAGACAGAAATGACTTGGCGGCCTACAGGTTTATCCCAATGACATTCTCATTCTCTATGTCCGGTCTATCTGATTCTTCTCCTCCACATTTCTCTCAGTGGCATGCAAATTGTGAAAAACAGCTAAGCAACTGATAGAATTTAAAAGAAGTTTCCAAATAGCTCTTTGAAATTTTAGCCAGTTATGATTATATGAAAAATCGATAAGTATTAACAATAGAATAAGTGGTCAAATTAAGTTAAACCTAAAAAAAAAAATTAATTATACCAAGTCTTTATTGCAAAGTAAATTGGTTCATTCTCATATTGCTAGGAATCCCTTCTTGGACAATCCTAGAGGAATCACAAACTCTTCTTTTGCCTTCTGTCTCATTCTGCTGAAAAGAAGCACTATTTCCTAGACATGAAAAAAGAACACAAAGAACATATCATTTGGGAAGTGGTTCAAGGATTTCAACATTCACAGATGAATTTATGCAGCAAGTGAAACTGTGATGCTACTAACTTTTCTCTCTAATCTTAGCCACCAATCTCCTGTCTTTAAACTAAAAAGATCAGCTTCAGTCCTGACTTGAAAGTCTTGACTACCCAACACTGAAATATCATTTCAAATTCTAAATTCTCTCATCAACCAAACTATAACTAAGAAATATTCACAATCATTGGCTGGGAATAACATTTGTCTTCTTTTATACTAAGTGCATCCTGTTTTCTCTACTAGGATTCTTGGAACTTGAAATTTCAAATGTTACCCTATGTGTTTAGAAGGGTGCAGTTACCCTTTCTCTGGTATTTCTAACTAGTCACTTGAGAGCTCAGACCATGTGTTTATGTATGTTGAGATATGTGTATCTACATATTTGTGGGGGGAGGTGATTTTCAGTGTTCCCAATAGAGATGCACAGAGGAAGTGCAGGGAGGATGGAGGTCAAGGTCAAGGTAGAGGACTGAGCCCTAGGGTATCCTAGACCAGTATAGGTACCATCTGTTTGTCTCCTGGGGTTTAATCTAGACTCTTCTATCAAGATTGAAGAGAAGACCTCTTTCCATATTTGAAGATGCCTAGGAGTTATGGATAAGATCTTAAATTTCCTTTTAAATATAGATGATTTAAAAGTAACACAAACACCATTATATGGTTCTTTAAAGTAGTCCTTTTAAATTTTGATATTTGTAATGATAAAGTATCCAACTGTATTTTCTTGCCTAAATTAGCACATCCCTATGGTTGTATTCCCAGTGCCTGATATGGAGCAGAATGCAGGATCGTCAATAAATGCCACTGAATGAATAGTCAGTATTAGTAATAATATTCTAAATGTTATCTTTTTTGACTCATAGAAGTTTAGAACTTTAAAAAAATTTAGAGGTTATCTTACCCAAATGCTTTAATTTAAAAAAGGGAAACGCAGACTTAGAGAATCATGTTTCCAGATCTTAATAGTCAAAGGTAAATTGCTTGAACAATCATTTCACAGATAGAAATAGATCTTAGCCTACAGTTCAGATGTCTTGACTCTTGTAGAGTTTCTTATCCTTCCTTTTCTCCAGTTCAGCATCCTGTTAAAAAATAAGAGACATAGTCCCATTTTTTTCCTGCTAATATTTCTATGTATTGGAAAATGGGATGGCTCAATGGGATCTTTCATGAAAATGGCCTGTGAAAATGCCCTAGAAAATATGAAATCTACTATGATGAAAAAGACATTATTTTTCTCCCTAGTCCTCTAAAACCCTTTTGTTAAAGCCAGGCTCAAATGTCTTTATTCTTCGTCTTTTAGGTGTCTGATACCTTTGTGGAAAATGTTCCATAGAAGACCATTCCCTGTGGGATCTTTGCATTGAAGTCACCACTGTCTGCCATGAAATTTACGTAGTAGAAAGGTAACATCCTTAAAATGATTACTTGACAAGGTGTTGTAGGTATAATAATCACATCAGTAAATGGTTCAATATATGTGCTGTATATAATTTACAAGTACTGGGATGAGGGCATTTGTGAGTTATTTTTGTTTAAACCCTGCATTTTCCCTAGTGAGTCTGCCTTCTGTCAAGATTAAGTTGTTTGGGCTTTAATATTTGTTGTGAAATAAATGTCTTTGATCTCACAGATGCCATGGAGACACAGGGTGGAAGAGCCCCATTACTCAGAGAGAAAACAAATTTCATGGGCTGCAGGCAGATATTCTGAATGTCAAGCTTGGATACAGTAGTCATTCTGGAGACAGAAATCAAAATACCTGCAGAGAAATGTCTGCTTCCCTCAGAAGCAGTTCATCATGGAAGGGATGCCACATGAACATCCATCCAGTAAAACTAGGTTTTTCTGATTTAGGTCATTTCTGGGGAAGAGGTAGACATTTGTTCTCACCATCAAATGTCTCTTCAAACATATTTCTAGTGCTTCACTAAATACAAGCTATTTAAGGCCCAAACCAGACCTCCTTTGCCTTGTCCCTGCAGCCTGACACATAGTAAGTGCTCAAGTGCTTATTCCCTTTTACACCATTAGTGGAAAGGTAAACTGGTGCAAACGTTATGGATAAAAATTGAGAATGGAAATTACAGATTATCCCATCATTCTGCTTCTGGGTATTTAAACAGAAAATATTAATTCAGAGAGACATATGCACTCCTATAATTATTGCAGTATTATTTAAAGTAGCCAAGAATTGCAAACTTCCTAAATGTCTGTTGTCAGATGAATAAAGATGCATTATATATACACAATGGAATAACACACAGCCCTAACAAAGATTAAACCCTGTCATTCGTAACAACATGAATGGAACTAGAAGAATTATGCTAACGGAACAAGTCAGAAGGAGAAAGACAAATAGCAGAGAATCTCACTCATGTGGAATATAAAGAAACAAAGAAAAGGAGTAGACAAGACAAAACCAACCCTTAGACACTGACAATAGAACTGAGGCTGCCAGTGGGGAAACGGGTGGGGTTGGAGTGGGAACAAGTTGTGGTGGGGATCCAGTGAACAGTAGTGGAGAACTTTTGGTAATTTGATGGTGGGCAGGGTTTGGTGTCATATATTTGAGGAATGCTGAACCTGTACAGAGGGGTTTATATTATTTTGTAAATCAAAGTTACTTCAGTAGACATTAAATTTAAAAAAAGAAATATGTGTTCAGAATGAACAAATGTGTAGCAAAAAGAATTGGATTCTGAATCAGTGATTCTCAACGAAGGGCAAATTTGCCTCCATCAAGAGTGTTATTTGACAATGTCTGGAGACCTTTTTATTACTCATAACCTGGGAAGAAGAAGAGGGTTGTTATTTGTGTCTAGTGAGTAAGGGCCAGCAATGCTGCTAAATATCCTATGTCATGCAGAACAGCCCCTCCTCAAAGACATATCTGATCCAGATTGTCACTACTGCTGAAATTGAGAAACCCTGGCTTAGGCTATTGGATGGAGAGGCTCTCCCTCCTTCCGTGGGTTTTCTTTCCACTGGAAATAGTTCTGTCTACTTAACACCCATGACACTGCTCTGCTCCCCACCCAGGAGAAGCAGGTGACTCCTTGAATTGACGAGAGCTGGATGAAAATTGGAAGAAGAAAAGACCACACCTTTTCTCATCTTTTTCTTTAAGGACAGGAGCAACTCATAGATTTCTGCTGTCTCCTCCTCCACACCACAAGCTTTCAAGTTCAGGCCCTGGGGATGCCTGGGAAAGGCCCACTCAATTCAGCCTGAACCTGAGTGGGTGTGTCTACCCAATGTGGTGGTCCAGTGTTAGGCACCCATTGTTTCCTTACATGTAAGGCCTGTAATAAACCTCTTACTTGCTTCAGACCCAGGTGGGGAAAAAGTACTATTCATGACCACCCAAGTTTCCCAAATAGACCATGTCTGAAATTCATTAAGAATGAATCTGTTTTTCAGTAACGTTCTTTACTCTTCTCCATCTCCTTGCATGGTTGTGGCTTTCCCAGTGGACAGTAGCTTCCAGAAGCAGGCCTGTGCACATAGACATGCAGTGATGTGTTCTTGCTATCAGGGAAATGGGGTCTTCGAATGTGTTTGAAGTCATAGTCCAACCACCACTGATATGACAGTAGACTGAGACAAGAATTACTTCAAAAATGAAGGCTGCTGGCATGCTCTGGTGGAGTAGCGGTGAGATTCACTGCCTTCAGTTGGGCACCATGTACATACATCCCACGGACTGGGGTTTGTGTCCCAGGGCCAAGAAGAACAACCAAGATGGACAATGGAAAACTAAATAAAAATAAAATAGAGTGCTTTTAAAAAATAAGACTTCTGGTTAAAGACTCACCCAGGTTTCCCATTGTGGAGAGTGCAGCCCTCAGTGGTCACGTGGGACACAGAAGCTGTTCTCAGAATGAACAGACACAAAGAGTGGCAAAAAACATTCTTTTCCAGAAAATGGCACCCATCTGTTCTGGCTGCACAGAGAACAGAGGCTGCAATTTTCATTAGCTGCTTTAGAGCTGAGAAAAGAGTCTTTCATGTTACCACTCTTCAGTCATGATAAGCCTTGGGGGCAGGGGGAAAGCCTCTTCTTAAAATGCTTTCACCAAAATGGACAGAGAAAAATGACTCCTGTGATTTCCATTCCTCATAGCTCTGTGTAAAGCCTTTCCCCACCTCTAGGCATATTTATTTTATAGTTAGTGTTTTCCCTATAACATCATTGATTCTATCTTATTCATAATTAACTTAGAAAATATGAGCAAGCCCTGAGAGTTTCATTTCCTACTTAGATTCAGGAAAGAGACTATTGATGACTTTGTTTGATTAAGTTAGTATATCTTTAGTAGGCTGAGAGCAGACATAAGTTTTACTCTCTTTTGGCAATGTGGAATACAATTGATATTTGGTGCTGAGAAGAGCAAACAAGATTTAATTTTGAAAATGTCTAGTCCATCATTATTAAATTATTTACCACTTTTTCGTTATTTCTTCGAGCTAAGCTTAAGCTAACAGCACCAACATCTCCGATGTCATCATTACTAGAATAATAGTTCTATTACCTGAGTACCTATTTTGTCTTGGTAATTGTGCTGGGTACTTTACACAGTAATTCCATTCAATCTTACAAAGACCCCATGAAGGGGGAAGCGTAGCCTACATTTTAGAGACAAGGAAATTGACTCTCCGAGAAGTTAGGTAGTTTGCTCAAGGTCACATAATCGTGAGAGACAGAGTGGATTCAGACATTTCTCTGACACTTTATCAGGGATGCAGACAGAGGATCATATTGACAAGGCACAGAGCAACTCAACCAACCTCAGCTGAATGCTTCTGATAAAAAGATAACCACAGAGTCCCTAGCCTCATAGAATGCCCTCAGTAAAGAGGTGGAGAATAGCAAGAATGGAGGAAACTTGCAGTGCTTCTTCAAGTCTTTACCAATGTGCCTCTGAGGGCAATAAAGATTATTCTATAATTCAAAGGATCTGCATATGTGGCCCCAAATGACTGATATGGGCATGGCATATCTTTGATCTTGCTTTAAGTTGAAAAAAAATAGTACATTCTGCTACACATTATAGCTATCCAGTTTCAATGCAAAAATAAATTAAAAATGACTTACCATTGAGTAGAATAGGAGCTCCCAGGAGATGCAGCCTCTTCTCCCTGAGTTCATGTACCCTTGAGACATCACACTGCTCTGAACCTTAAGGCACAGGCTTCCCATTTTGAGAAACGAGGAAGTGCTTGGTGATTTTCATAATATACAGGCAGAAGATGAGAACTTAGGTGGACAATCACAAAATTCCTTTTTATTTTAAACACTATTCATCCATTCAAAAATAAATCTCTCGTTGTTAGGGAAATGCAAATCAAAGCAACATGAGATTTCACTTCCTAACTGTGAGAGTGGCTAGCATCCAAAAGAATGGAAACAAGTGCTGGAGATGTCATGGAGAAAAGGGAACAATTATATACTGTTGGTGGGAGTGTAAAATGGTGCGACCATTCTGGAAAGCACTATGGAGTTCCCTCAAAGAATTGAGAATAGAAATCCATATGATTCAGTTACTGTTCTACTGGGTATTTACCCTCAAAACACAACCATACCTATTCTCAAATTTATAAGCACCCCCATGTTCATTGCAGAATTATTTATGTTATCCAAGAGCTACAAATAACCTAAATATGTATAGACAGATAAATTGATAAAGAAGATGTGGTACCTATTCACTAAAGAAGATGTGGTGTCTGTTCACAAGGGAATACTACAGAGCTATCAAAAAGATGAAATCCTGACATTCATGGCAACATGTATTCTGAAGGCAATTATGCTTAGTCAGAGAAGCCAGAAGGAAGAAGAGAGGTATCATGATATCACTCACATGTGGTATATAGGATGAATGAAATTTAACAAAATAAGATTTTAAAAATGAACTAAATCAAACAACAATAAACTTTTAGCCAAAAATAAATAAATAAATCAGTGGGTGCAGGAAGAGATATGAGAGGTAGAAATGGAGTAAAGGGGATAAATTGTATGGTGAAGGAAAACAGGAAAAAAGCAGTGAACTAACTGTATTTTATACAGATGTAAATTTACTATGATGCAGACCTTAAAACTAGTTAATGTGATGATGCACTATTCCTTCAATTAAATAAATTTTAAATAAATGAATGAATCTCTTCTTGTATTATAATTAACCTCTTCTGTGTCTCAACTGTGGTGGTAGATACGCTAACTTACACCTGATAAAATTACCCAGAACTAAGCATGTGCAAACACACATACACGAGTGAGTGCAAGAAAAATGGGGGAAATCTGAATAAGATCAATGGGCAGCATTGATGTCTATAGGGCAGCTAGGATAAGAAACTGTCTCACATGGTGATGGAGGCTGCCAAATCCCAAGATCTGTAGGGTGAGCCGGAGAAACAGAGACCCAGGAGAATGGGAGGTACAGTGCCAGTCCAAAGGTTAGCAGCCTCAAGAGGCAGGGAGACCTGATATTTCAGTTCAAAGGCACTCAGGCAGGAGGAATTTTCTCTCATTTAGCATTTTTGGTCCTTTCATCCCTTCGACTGAGTAAATGAGGTCCATCCACATGAGGGAGGACCATCTTTTTTTTTGTAAATCATTTGAATCTATATAAATATTTATCCTCTCAAAAGCCCTCTCATAACAGTACTCAGAATAATATTTGAACAAATAGCCTGGTACCCTGTGGCCTAGTCAAGTTGATAAGTAAATTCAACTCTCAAAATCTCAAAATTTTAAAAATCAAAACAAAAAGGCCTACTTTTTTAAAGCAAAAGAAAATACATTTTTAACAGAAATCAGATCTTGACAAGCTATAGATAATGAAATTCTGGGCAATGAGCTTGATGCCATGATTGAATAAGACTTGGGAGGTTCCTAGGGTGGGGATGCTTTAAATAGGAAGGACATAAATGTGACCAAGAGTGGAGACAAAAATAAATGAAATGATTAGTTCCATCGGTTCACTCTACTCTGCATCTGTATCTTCTGCCAGGTGACTGTTGCTGTTACAACCAGAGTCAAAGGATTCCTTCCACCTCCAGTCTTCTGGTTTGGCCATTTTCTTTCATTACTCAATGAAATATTAGGAAATATAGCACAGAGTCCTGAAATACGTTTGTACAAGTGACTTGAATGCAGTCCATGCTGGTCCCCAGTCCCAGCTGAGCCTAGCCTCCACCAGTTGACCCAGCTGATCTAACACTCTTATTTTATTTCATAAATACATGAACACCTACTTTGTTCAAACATTTGTTCAAACGTTATTCTGAGTACTGTTATGAGAGGGCTTTTGAGAGGATAAATATTTATATAGATTCAAATGATTTACAAAAAAAAAGACGATCCTCCCTCATGTGGATGGACCTCATTTACTCAGTCGAAGGGATGAAAGGATCATACTGTATTACCAGATGGGAATAAAATGGACTCGCTACCTGATCTCACAGAGCTTACAGTCATTAACCTATCATTCTTTGCCTTAAAGGGAACAGGAATTCATTATTTTCCGCTATCAATTGCCTTTTTTTAAATTAAACTGGAGTCTTGAAAATTATTCATGGTCATCACATTTCAGGAACAAAGTTATAGTGTAGAAACTAGACAGCATGCTGAGTTTTGTTTTTCTGTTTATTTCATTCCCCCCAAAAGCAATATAATTAAGAAATATGGTTGCCGAATGCATTAAATAGTAGAGACTTTCCAAGCATATGAACAGTGTGTATGTGTGTGCATATAGAAAATCTCAGTAAAAAGCATTATTATTCAATTCTGTTGCATGATTGTGAATCCTGCAAATTATGTTTGACTCATTGTTTTCCAAGTTTTCCTGACTATATCTTGAATATGTAAACTTCTCTCCTTTTCCGTTACACTATCCTAAGTCACCACTTTCTGCTCCCTGAAGTCTGAAGCAATAGCATTTTGACAGATCTTTTTTCTCTATCTTCTTTCAATCCCCACTTTCCATCCATCTGGAAGATTTATCAACAATATAAAACTGACCTTTACCTCCTATACATGCTGCTGACCTTTCATGTTTTGTTATTCTTGTAAAATGAAGTCCAAGTTTTTAGTAAACAGAACAAGACCTTGCATTATCTCACCCCTGTTACCTTGCCTCTTCCTACTGCCTCAGATTTCTGCTCCAGAAAGTAGGCACATCAAAAGATTTGGGATTAGGTTGATGCAAGCAAGGTGTCTAGGGTGCAAACTTTAAGATACTGTCACAATCATAGAAGTATGCCCGAGAATGAGTGCCCTCCATAACTGTTGTGCCCTAAGCACCTAGCTTGCTTTACCCTAATTTCCACCTAGCACTTCATCATGTTACATAGGTTAGAGCCTTGGTTTATACCAAGGCTTTGGTATGTCTTTGCTGAAACACCATCTCCAGCCTTTGTCTACACATTTTTATTCAAATATTTTAGATTTGTGTAGTCCATAAAAACATTCCCTGATTTCCAGGTTGGGGTAGGTTTATTCATATTCTAATCACCTACTGTATTGGGTTAAAACTTATCTTCCTCAATCTTGTGGCTCTAACCTCTCTTAAAGTGAAGTATTTTGTTATTCGTTATTGTAGATATAAAGTCATCCTTGAAATTCTTTCTCACTAGTCTCCATATTTAACCCATCACTAAATCATGTGGTCATTCCCCCCAAACATTCTTCATTGTCATCTTCCTTTCTCCATCTCCACTCATACCGTAGGCTATCATTATTATAATTTTTATAATAGCTTCTTATTCTATTTTCCTATGTCCATCACCTTTATTTTTTTCTTTTTATTGCATAGTAATCCTTATAAAAAATAAGTTGATCCAGACTTCCAAAATTAATGGTCTCTTTTATTGTTCTTAGGACAGAACTCTTATCCTTAGGTTGATCTGAAGTCTACATGTTTGGTCTGACTCTGACCTCTACAGCTAATCTCACTCAGCTTGCATTACTGTTCTTCATATTCCAGCCATATTCCATTCTAGAATATTCTAAGCAATTCCTCACCTAATGGCTACACACAGGAAGATCCCACTATTTAGAATGTTTAATTCCCTCCCTATGTCACCAGATTAGCAGCTCCACCTCCTTATGTCAGTCCAGGAATCACCAGTTCAAGTCTCCTTAATGACTCATTTAGGTCAAATTTCCTGCTATTCATTTTACTAGTTCTATGTTACATTCCTTCAAAATGCTCATCTCAGTTCACAATGTTTCATGTTTCTGGACTATTATTTTTGTCTAATGGTATTTAATTTTCTTTATGTTCATTATAAAAGCAATTTATTATGGAAATTTTCAAACATGTACAAAGTAGAGAGAATATAATGAACCCATTTCCTTCTCCTGGTTTTGACAATGAACAAAATTTGCATCTTTGATTTTTTATATACTTTATACTACCCTACTTCCTCTCCAATCACATTTTATCCTTAAATACCTTAGGCTGTAACTCTAGGAAATGACTTCTTATTTTTTAAATATCCACAAAATATTTCATACTGCCAAAAATTAGCAAGTTTTAAAATATTATCGAATATCTTGTCCACGTTCAAATTTTATATAAGATCTTAAGTCTGACTTCACATTATACCTAGAATAGAGACTATCAGTCCAGCACAGAGCATGCCATGTTGTAGATTCTCAATGAGTATTGCTGAGTAAGTGACTGAGTTTAATAAATGTTTATTAACTGAACAGAAGAGCTCAAGAATACCTGCAGAGGAGGTGCCAAAGAAAAGTAATTAAATTAGCTGCCATCTCTTTCTTCACAACATACCACAAAACCCACCTCAAACCATCCAACATTATTGGGCCTTAGAGTAAATTGACACACAGGGACACACTCAGAGTCAAGGAGAGATGTCAAAACTTTATCCTCCCAGACTTGGTATACACTGCTCTCACTCCTGAGCAAGACTGATGGATCATGAGGGAGTTTTACTTCCTTCCATTTCCCTTTTCCCAAAGAGCACTTGACATCAAGTAGTGTCCACCATTCAAAAGTGGATGAAATGGGCACTGCATAGGCTGGCAACTGATCAGAAGGCTGGGTGCCTCTTATAGACACGGTTGGGTGTGCTATGAAATAGCTCTAGCTTTATCAGATGGCATCATTGAGGAAGAGAACTGTCAAAGTTGAATTTCATCAAGGGGAAACATAGTTTTGGTGATTATTGCTGCTATATTTTATTTTTATTTTTTGAATATGCAGTTTTTATAATTTTCTTCATAAAAATAATATTTGCCCTTAGTCATTATTTTTTCACTCTTTCATAACTCATTTTCCATTGCATTATAAACACTTAGAATTATCTTTCATTCTACAATAGTCCGTTAAGTGTCATTTGCAAACTATTTTTGGTGAATATTTAGGTTGCTTCCAATTCTGAATTATTATAAATAATGCTTTGATAAACAGCTTTGTACATAAAGCTTTTTCTGCATCAAAGGTAATTTTCTTAGTGTACATTCCCAGAAATAGAATGACTGGGTCAAAGAATATGAACAATTTTAAAGCTTATATATGCACATTACCAAACTGCTTAGAAAGCATGATTGTTCACTTATAAAATTAATTTGCCTTTAAATTAAATTAAATTTTAAAGTACCTTTTATTGTATTTTCTATTGCACAAATAGTGTATATTCAGTATAGAGAAAATAGATAATGCGGATACATAATGAGAAGAAAATAAAAAACATGAGCAATTCTAGTACTTGGAGTTAACCGTACTACATCATCTTGCATAGACTTTCAAGTATTTATTTGTGCATATCAGCAGTAAAATTATATTGTGCATATATACATATCAAATTCTATAAGGTCTTAAGGAAGAAACAACACAGATTACTATCTATAGGGAGGATATGTTTCGGGGGCACAGAAGGACATGGAATAACTAAGAAATCTGTTTCATCAGCAGTCTGGTCATCCCAGATCAAGTACTTCCAAAACAAGGAATTAGTAGGTCAAACTGGGGCCTTTCTCTTTTTGCATCTAATCCTAGTTCCTCAGATGCCTTTCATATTTTAGTTCCCAAAGAGAGACTCAGTTTGCTTAATTTGCTGGCCTCCATATGGAACACTTCTACCATACTTTTCTGTTGCTGGGTTTTTGTTTTGTTTTGTTTTGATTTTCTTTCCCTGTACCTAGTCTTCATGCCTGGGTCCTTGGGCTTTACAGGGCCTACACCTTACTGCTGAGCCACAGAGGTACATGCAGCATCTTGTTTAAGGAGAGAATTCATTCTCAGCCACCTTCAGAGCTACTTCCTTTTTTTACCCACATATGTGTGTGTGTGTGTACATATATATATAATTATATACCTAGTGTGCTTGCACAGAATCTTTCAGTGAAGAGAGGAGCATGGCTAACTTCACCCTACTAGGCAATTTTTGAAGTAAAGAACTAAATTTAGGTCATTTCTCTGCAGCAGAAGATCTAAGAAGGACATTTTTTTTAAATGTTATTCACAATGATGTCAGTATAAAATTATTTTGTGATTCATTTTATTAACATAACATTGACTCTTCAAAACTAACCTTTAACATCCTCTATACAATATGCAACAAATATATTGCCAATTCCTGGTAGCTGAAAAACAGACTGCATCTAGTTTGCAGCTAGAGGAGCTTTATTTTTTAACAATAAAAGAGAATCTTTGTAGATAAATTATTTTTGGTTACTTTCTATCTCAATGTCTTTGTCCATCACTTTTATTATAAGTTTTATAAGTCATTTTGTTTTAGGTGGCATCTTAAACCAATCTGAAATTTTAATAGAAAAATCTGGCCTATTCAAATTAATTTTCATAATGAAATATGCATTATATATTTTCTACCTATTTGTTTTTTATACTTCCTTGATTATTTTTTCTTTTAATCTCATATATCACTCAAGTTCTATTTGGAAATAATGCATTGTCTGATTTGGAATGAATTCCATCTTTCTGCTAATATATTTAAAGCAATATGTATTTTATTTCTAAAATATGAGAAATAACATCTTCCAGTACTTTAGATAGAGGTTCATACATGCACTAGCATTTTTATTACTTCATCACCTAAATTTATGAAATGTATTTTGTAGGGGTAGACAGGTTTTATAGGAATAAACAGAACACAATGAAGAGATATTTTATTCCTCCTTTGTCAAGAATTCCAAGAAAATATAAAATTCCAAGAATTGTTTTAAAACATTTTTCTATCATTCATATGCAAATTATGATTTTATGATATTATTTATAATAATCATTTTATATATATTCTTTATTCTTTAGTGCATTATTTTTATTAACTTATTTGTCAGCTATAGCATGTTTACATATAATTTAATGAGGAAAGATATATGAGTGCTATATTTTCTGAGTATTGCTTATCAAGGAGAATTCCTTGATTTCTTAAGAATTGGTTTTCTGATCTAGCCTATCTGCTATTCACCAGTTCTCATTCAGTTTAGAGAAACCAAACAAATTCACCAAATCAAAGAAAAATAGAATTTTAGTCTAGGGAATCAAATTAGAGGTTACCAGAAGGGAAGAGAGAAGATGGGTGGGCAAATCTATAATAGGAGTCAATTTAAGGTGAAGGACAGAACTGGACTGTTAGTGGTGAACTCAATCTAAAATACACAGATGTTCATGATGATACAAACCTTAAACTTATACAATGTTATGATGTCATGTTTCTTCTATAAATTTTTTAAATTTTTGATTAAAAATATCAAAATTCAGCAATCCTATTTTCATGGAAATTCAGCCTTCTCTGACCTTATTTCTTTCACTTTCATTGCTAAATGTCTTAAAAAATTATATTGATAACATGCATTTGATCATTTCTAAAGTTTTGTTTTTATTTTTTATAAATTACTTTCATATAGTTATATTTATTGAAGCTTTAATTTTGACCTTGTGATTTTAAGAGACTTTTATTTTCTCCTAGATTCTTAATTTATAGATAGCAGATTGTTAATGTGTACAGGTAAATATGTGCGGTGGGAGTGCCAAATTTCAGAATTCAGATGATTTTTTTCATAGATTTTATAAGTCCTTACAAGAACTCTGCTTATGGTCAGTTGACAGGGAAAAGGAATATTTATATTGGCATCATGTGTTTTTTGTTGTTGCCTCGTCTTTCTTACTTGTTTGCTTATTTGTTTATATGTGCAATTATTTCCCTGGATCAGAGTTATATATAGAGATTAAACGGTGTTAGAGGCAGAGACAGATCTGTCAAGACCTATGCAAAATTTGTTTCTCATGTTTTTGTTGCATTTTACAGTCATCTACGCTACACTCCTGAGTATTTTCTTATACCTAATCTACACTGTTCATATATAACTTTATATTTGCATACTTTGAAACCTGCCAATATTTTAATAGGAATTTGATTTCTTGTCTTGCCTTTGAGAGTCCTTCCTACATCAAAGTTTCACAAATATTTTCTTATTTTTTCCTTTGATATTTTAAATTTATGTGGACATTGAATGCTTCTGCGAGCTATTGTTTTATAGATTGTAAAATAGTTTCTCTCAGGTAGCTAGTCAGTTGTGCTAACACTAAATTGAATAAGCCATCATTTTTCCAAGGACCTGTAGGACTACCTTTATCATAGGTCTCCATATGAACTGGACTTTATTTCTGGACTTCAGATTCCAATTTTATCTAATGGCATCTTGATTTCAATGATATATTCTGATAATAATCTGCTGGTATCAAACTTGGTTATAATTGCTTAGAATCTACAGTATTCAGTTTTAGGTTAAAGCATACTTAGTCTTTTATAAAAATTTGTTCTAGGCATATCATTTATTCATTTAAATTTGACTCTCCACTTACAGCTCATTTTTTATCATTGCTTCTTATATTGTCTTTCTCCAGTTTGAGTTTTTAATCTGATATCATTTTAGAGCTGAAACAATTTCTAAATTCTTTAGTGAAAATTCTTTGGGGTGTACTGTCTGAGGTTCCACATATCTGTAAATATTCTCCTTACCCCTGGGTGTAAGATATTTTCACTGGTTTTAGAAATCATGAGATTTGAAAGTATGTGCACAATTCCACTGTCTTCTTAGGGTATCGGTTTGCAAGAGAAATCTGATACTCCTCCAATGTTCTTTTTTATGGAAGCAACCAATCTTTTCTTGTCTTCAAAAAGAAGCAAATTTGATCAGCTGTATCTTTCTATAAATGATATTATTGGGACAAAGCCACAGTCATTCATCTGCATATTCTTTATGACTCGTATGCTACAATGGTGGAATTGAGTTGTTAAGACAGAGACCATAGATTAACAAAACCTAAAGTATTTACTGCTTGGCTCTTTACAGGAAAAGTTTGATGATTCCTTTCCTAGCATAACTCAGAAGAACATCTCTCCCATCAGAGCATTTTGGACTTGCTGAAAAGCAGGAGGGAGGCCATTTTGGAGCTTGGCAAAGTCTAAGAGGTGTTTCCAATTCCACCATAAATATGGCCTCCTGCAAATATGGGAGATGCACCTTGTAAACACAGCTCTAAAAGGATGAACATGCCAAACATCTGATCCCCAGATCAGTCTGCACCCACTCTAATTCAACACAGCCTGTCAGTGCCAATTTCATTCTCTCTGAGTGAGGTAGGAGCCGGAGAGAGAGAAGAGGGTGACCTTTTTGAATGGCTTTATAAATTCTGTGGCAGATCCAGCTGTCATGTTTTTGAGCTGCTTATTGCCTGAAAGCAACACTTCCTTTAGGGCAGTGCAATCTCACTAGTGAAAGAGGCTTAATTTATAAGCAGTCTAATTTAATTTTCTCTGTTTGGACAGACTGTAATTTGGTGCTGGAAAGAAACCCTTAGAAGAGCTTTGTTATCTTAGCTGACAATTACATGACTTTAAGTTGCTCTACCTCTGAGTTTCGTTGCTCACACATACATGGCAGATTTATATTCTTTTTCCCTTTAGGTGCTATTTCAAATCAACACTTTGGTGAGAGGAACTTGAGTGGACAAGGGAGCTCGTCTAATTCTACTTATGCCAAATTACGTTTGGTACAAAGAAGCAGGACATTTTAAATCATAGAATCCAAAAAATACAACTTCTTTTAGAGCTCCCAATTGGAAAAGGTAACATATTCAATCATACCCTGGGAGTCTAGAGGAGCGCATATTCATCTCACCAGAAGGAGCAATTATTATCAAAGACCAGTGGACTTAGTTCTCTTCACGTAGGACCAGGTTCACAGAAAAAAATCAGGCTTTTTAGAAGACTGAATTTCTTCTACATTTCTTTTGTTCTAACTACAAGAATTTAACTTGTGTAAACCACTGAGCAAGCAACATGGGTTTCAAGACCATTCTGCAACTCACTGTTTTCATATGTGTCTAGAAATAGTCCAACAATCATAACAGGAGAAGAAATCAAGCTCGTCTGTTTGGAGACTTGAAAAAGCTCCCCTTTCCCATCACTGAGTTCTTTGAAAAGAGCTGTGGAAAAAACAGATTTATTTGAGTCATGCCACACTCTGTCCAATCCTTACTTATTATATTGAACACATACTGACGCAATGCGTACCTAGATGCTAGACATTGTTCTGAATTTCTCACCAATTAAAATATTTAATCTTCACAATAGCCCTGTGAAGATAGGTATGATTATTAAAACCCATTTTACAGATGAGAAAACTGAGACACAAATTGGTTAAGTAATTTGCCCCTACATGGAAACTGGGAGTGGTACTCAAGAAGCCTGGGTCCAGAGCTCAAGTCCTCAACCACCAAGCTATGCGAACTTTGTGCCATCTCCTCCAACATCCCTCATCACCAAAGGAAAAAGATGGTCTCAGGGCTTCCCTGGAGCATCCTTGGCTGATCCTGACTCACCTATGTGGTGCGCCTACCATGGGATTCTTGTAGTATTGATCTCTTCCTCCTTATTTCCATGGAAGATTTTTATCTTGAATGGTTAAGCAACATTTTAGAGGTATGTCACAAATCTTACTGTCTAAATTTCCTGGGAAGGGGACACACTCAGCACTCCGATCAATAAATGCTCATGTACTGACTTCTTCATTGACCCTTCTGATTCTTGGAGTTATTTATACTCTATGGATATTTTATTTACTATGAATATAAGTGTCCTTTGGATATACGTGTTTCACCTTGGGCAGTTGGCTGGGTAGTGTTACATACATCTCCAAAAGTGAAGAGATCCAGGTGAAGGTATTGAGAGCTTTGGAACCTCTAACTTCTAAGGCCTGTACAATTTTTAAGTGAAGATCTGCAGTTCTGAGTAATTATTGATAAGTAAATTGCACAGTTTATACTAATCCCTCCTCCCCTTAGCTTATATTAGATTTGCTTATATTTCAAGGCTAGTGTGAGAAAGTCACTAACCAAAGACTTGCTCTTCAGCCAACTTTCCTCTCCATGAAGCTTTGTTGATTTTTCCATTCAAAATACAATGTCATCTGACTTCCAGAGAAACCTGCATTGTAATTATTATTATGATTATTATGATGATTATGCATATGAGGAAATGGGAAGCACTAATTTTATAGTGATTAATTGAAATACTATTTTGAGAATTGTAAAAGTCTCAGAATACAGTAATGGAGAGTATCAAGGTCTTACATTTAGCAATTTATAGATTGATCCTACAACAGAACCTGAATTTCAAATACATTTATAGACTGAAACTTTCTCTAGAAGAAATAGCAGATAGAAAACCAAAATATAAAACAAAAAATGCAGATCTCTGTATTTGCTCTGTTTTGGTAAGTGGCCTCTATACATCTTATAGAAATAATCTGAAAACCTCTGCTATGGATCAAGGATATATGATCATTTTCTGGGTGATTGTTTAGACAGGAGATAAACAGGAGCTGGGAGTAAGCAGATACTCCATTTTTGATGCTTCACAGATAAATTACATCTATTTTTACTGAATATTTTCCCATGCAAAGATGCCAACAGCAGAATTTATCAAGATTGCTTGGGATTCAACTTAGATGGTCACTTTGGTATTTACTTTATCTCTGCTTAAATTAGATGTTTTTATAATACAGACATGAATTCTGAAAAGAATGAATGGTAATCCAAGGGACTTCTACTCAAAATGGCTCCATAAATTCACTTTGAAATAATCTTCCATCTCTCTGCTCCAAACACTTCACAAAGACTGATGAAAAGCACTAAGAGGATTGGGAATACAATGAGCAGAACTGAAACCCATGGCCTGATGGGTTCTATTGTTTGAGATCTCAATTTATGAAGGGTAATAGGGAATTAAAATTACAAAATGGAGGATTAGTACTCAATCCCTAAAATAAGAGTGGGGTGAGGCCTGCTAGTGTGTGAAGAGAGACAAAGGGAAAAGGCTGCCCCCACTGAGTTCTGAGATTGGGGCTTTAAAAGAAGTACATCCCACATTCCTGTGGATAGGAATCAAGGTACTCACTGCATTGATATGGACTCTTGCTATTACTGAAGAACAGGCACACAACAATTGCACTTTAAGACCCGCTTAGCTCAGTTGAAAGAATTCAAAGTTACAATACTGCTAAAAATAAATAAAATAAAATAAAAGACCAGAAACTAAAACCATTCTCTCAAAACCAACCTGCAAAGCAAACATTCAAACCTAGGAAGTTGGCTTATGCTAAGAAAGATCATTAACATTGGCCTCCAGTTGTGTCCCCTAAGTTTCTCTATGTAATCCTTTGCCAACATCATATTCTCTTCATTATATGCCTTATCATATATAAATATATATACATAGAGAGAGAGAGAAATGCATTTCACTTTATAAGACAAGTTCTCAGTCCTTTAATAGTCTTCTTCAAGTTGTCTTATTTTTGAACCTTAGCTCCTTCATCAAACTTATAAGACAAACTTGTTGCATTCTATTTTTACATGCTGGGATATTTCTTGGAATTAAATGGAATTTACAAACAATATATCTTTATAATACATCTGTGGATATGCACAATTATATATACCCATTATTATGAACATGGATTATATTTGAGCAATTAAGGGTTTTCTGTAAATGTTTTGCAATTTTCCTCACAAAGATCTTACAAATCTTTTGCATGATTTAATTTTTTATTTTGTGAATAAAACTTCTAAAATCACATTTTAAATAAATGAATTTTGACTGTTGTATACTTCAGCTTAAATAAATGGGCATTAGATTGACAATGCCTTCTTGGGAATCATAGTAGTCAAGAAGACAATGAAGTATTATCTTCTTAGTGAAAAAGGAGAAAACGCTCAACTTAAAAACTTTGTATCATGCTACATTGTCATAAAAGAAGGGGAAAAAAGAGATGGGAGTGCTTTTGGGCATACAAAGGCTATGAGAGCTAACCACCTACAGATCCTTAGCAAAATTATTATTAATAAGTTACTATTTATATCACCAGAGAAAGAAAATAACAGTAATCCATGAAAAGGTATAGGAAGCAAAAACAAAAGAAGACAAGTAGTTTGGAGTTTTGTTCTGTGTTGTTTCATTGTGGATTCACCTTGATTTATCCTGCTTGCTCTTCAATGCTCTGAGATTTCTTTTCCTGTTTTTTATTTCTGGAAAATTCTCAGATCTTATCACTCCACATTCTCTTCTTTTGAAACTTTTGTTTTAAAGAAAAGGAGCAAGCAGGAATGAAGGTAAGCAGGGAGGTAGGCAGGAAAGAAGAAAAGGAAGAAGTACTTTTTAAACATATAGTTGTCCATCTTTGTTGCTTCCCCTTGTCCTAGGTCTTGAACGGGGGACCCTGGGATGTATGTGGACTGCATTGTAGTGGATTAACTCACTAGGCCACCAGAATGTGCCCTTTGAAACTTTTATTAAGATACACTAGAAAATATTGTACTTTGGTGGATGTCATTCCCTTGCTTTCCTTTCACAGCAACTTAAATATGGTCACTTTAAAATTATTTATGTTTCCGATAATCAATTAATTTGGAGTAAATTAATAAAATAAAGATCAAGGATCAGGAAGTGAAATGGACACAGATTATATGAAAGAAATCATGGAAAAATAAATTCTAATGGCCAAAATAAGCATAAAATGTTTACTTACACTAATTAATATAGCAAGAACACACATACATCACTTACTATATGCCAAACACCATTCTAAACACTTTATCTTATCTCATTAAATGATAAAAAAAACTCTTATTTTACAGGCAAGGTGCCAGAGTTGTGGTGAGATTAGGGTAGTTGTTCAAGGTCAAATATTTAGTAGTGATCAGGGGTTTGAACCTAGACAGAGTAGCTGGCTTAGAGTTGTGTGGTCTAACATGGTAGTCATGCACTACATGTTACTACTTAATTTTAACTAATATTAAATAAAATTCCATTGCATAGTTTCACTAGATATATTTCAAGTACTCAGTAGCCACATGTGACTCATATTTTGTCACAGGGGACAGAGTAGATACAGACCATTCCCATTATATGGCATCACCAAGAAAATCTGAACCATACTTACTCCTCCCCTAAAATAAGATTGTATGCAGGTTTTTCTTTTTAAAAATTCTGGGGTATACAAAAAATATTCATATTCTCCCTGAACTTCCTACTTCTTTCTATGTGGACTAATAAACTATGCAACATCTGAGAGATTTGATTACAAAACCTGTATCTCTATGAAAAGACCTAACCTTGGGGGCCCAGAAGACATATGTGGTGGCTAAGCTTCCTACTTCTTGAATCTTTGATAAATTCTCATCTTAAGTGGCCTAAGTATCTCTTACTTTCAAGGGGGAAAAGCCTTATACATTTAGAACACCTGTTCTCCCACTTTCTAGGTGATGTTGACAGAACATTATTCATTTTTGGAATATTGAAAAAATGAGAAGCAAATATTATAAAACAAAGTATTGTGAATTCTGAGTATTGAGAATCTAGATATTTGTTATTTGGGGTCCTATTCTATAATTTAAAAATTTTTCTTCCCCAAAAATAAATTTATGAGCTAAACGTTGTGATCTTCATTTTACAGATGAACTTCATAAGTCTTCAGAGAAATCAAATAACCTAGGCAAAGTCATAAAGCAAAGTACTGATATGAGAAATGGTCTCCCTCCGTCACTCCCATTCATACCATATTAGCCAACACGCTCAAAATGGAAAGTTCTTAGAGCCCATAACTTTTTCCTTCTTTGCTGTCAAGTAGGGATAGCCTAGTTTTTCTCTATCTTTGGAGACCCTGGGGAAAAGGAAATGCATGATTCCCTCTGGGATTGGAAGGTGATGGGTTTCTTTTTGAGGAAAGGAGCCTTGCAACAGACTGGTACATAGTCACTGCTTAGGAAAGATTTGCTGAGTTGAGCTAACCTGAAAACAATAAATTGAATTGAACTGAATTATTGGCAGTGAAGGATGCTAGTGTAGATTTTTTCCTAAAGATCAAGGATGAAATGGGAGCCGTTGTCAAGGGCTGATTGAACCCAGCTATCTACAAGTCCTAATGTAGTTTCAATCTTCCAGCCATTGGGCGCTCTGCCTTTGAGTGAGTGGAACTCAGAAAAGGAAAATGGACTTAAGATCCTTTGTCACTTGAACATTTATTTTCCTTTTTTCTTTTTAAGCTAGTAAGTTCTTTACATCTGGAGGCATATACGCCAAATCATTTATTAGTATGGGGTCTTTCATTTTGTTCAAACAAATTGAGGAAAGATTGTTTCTCAGAAAGACTTATTAGGTACATTTTGAATAAGCATCAAGAAAACCTTACTTTTATCAGAATTTTCCAGTATTTTCTAGTGTTCCCTTCACTCCCTATATCCATATTTTCTTTAACATGTCACTTTCCCAAGTGACAGGTGCCCTAGAGAGGCCAGTTTCCCACAGCCATATGTCAGAAATGATAAGCTTTCTTTGGTTACACACAGCTAAACTTGGACTTTTAAACACTGGTCTTTCCAGTCTATTACAAGCTTACAAACCTTTGTTTTGCTGTCACTTGAGGGAAAAAAACTGTACAAATCAATTGAACTAGGATTTTTTTTTCCCTTGGAATTAACTAGTGAAACCTTTCTCTTCCCTGTTCCTTTTACTTACGTAACTTGTCGTCTGTCTTAATTCCTCCTAATGGTACCAGACACTCTATTGCCTGCCCCTTCAAGTTGTAGTAGACACCATGCTTGGGGCTCCAATCAATCATAGGTCTACAAAGGGGAACACACTCTGGAACTCGCGCTAAAATTGCAAAGCAAATTGTCCCTATTTTTAATAACACAACTTTGCACATGGAGCACATAATAGCCTTTAAATTAAGAAATTAGTTACATTTCTTTGATAGCTCACATTCTTATTAGCACAATTGGCCTACTTGCTTGGATTCCCTCTAATTATTCATCAAATAAGATCTTCCAGGAGATGTCTCCTTTTCCACTGATTTTTTGGTTGTTTTTTTTTTTTTTTTAAGTCTTATTATTATGAAATGATATATGCCCAGCAATTTATATAAGAGAAAAAAAGAGAAGAAAAGATCTCTGCTAGGGATGGAAACTGGTAATTATGCTCTGCTAAGCACATCACAGACGCCCAGCTGGCACAATTAAAGAAATAGCTGATCAGTTCCAGTTATTGATTCTGCTAACATGTTTGTTCACGGTTGCTTCTTGTCTAATTAGTTTTTTCTGCTTTCTTAATCTAAAAGCATACCTTTCCAGACGGGGCTATTTTCAGACATTAGTAAGGAAGGCTTCTTTTGGTGGCCTTCTAGATTTTTTTTCTTTTTGGTGCAATACTTTGCCTATTCATTTATTCATTTAGCTCGGAGATGCCTGAAAGCTAGACTTTTCTCTGAATTCCTTATTGAATTTCAAATCTGGGTTTTACATGCTTTTCTTTTTAAATGAATATCTCCATAGCCTTAGTACAACCACATTGGAGACTGTTGTCTTTGGGATGACATGTGACCAGGGTTGTCTCCACAAACTAGGACAAAAATGAAAATGCCTAAAATTGGTGGCAAGTCCTATCAGATCAGGCGGGAGAGAAGTATTCAATCTCTCTGCTATCAAAGAGGAAGAATCTAACTCGGTGTCATTTCCGTTGCCAAAGGGTCGATTGTCCAAGAAGTGAGACTGTTTTTGCTATTCAGAAAACACCTCGTTGATTTCCAGGAACAAAAGCTTAGGGGTTTGGGTCTTGGAAAACGAACTGCATACTGATCTGTTGAAGCGTCCAATGCATATGGTATGGAAGCTTTGCCTTTATCAGTATTACAAAGCTTTATAATATGGCAACAGATGCTAGAGGGAGCTGCGGCACAGTGATGGTGAACCAGCAGAGCAGTTTGCCAATAAATCCCTGCCTGGCCCTACGGAGGTGGTCAGCAGCACTGGCGGCCGTCAGCAAGAGCAGCAAGGCGCTGTCAACATTTTCATCTTTCCCATGCAGGTGAAAAGACAAATGCTGCTCCTTTTTTTTTTTTTTTTTTTTTCTCGGTAATACTGTTCATTTTCTTTTCCAATGCAAAATTGAGTAGCAAAAGTTTTTATTTACCTAGGCATTAAAAATGAGCCAGAAGAAACCTTGGAGCATTTCAGTAAGAATTTCTATTCTCTGGGTAAAAATGTATGAGACGGGTTCATTTTTATCTGGTGCTTTACTGTTAATTGCTGATTTAGTTGGTCCTGTGGCTATAAACCTTTCAAGCCACGGAGGATGAGCCAATTTTCCTTCTTCAACAAAAGAGCATCTTGCAGATTATAATATTCCATTAACTTTACAGTTTTACTTTAGCACCATATCGAGGCACTGGGACACTTTGATTCAAACGATAGAAAATTAATTTTCACTTTTTTTTTTTTTATTACATTTGCAATGGAAAACCACTGATAGCAAAGCTGCTGTACAGAAAAATGACACAAGAAATTATGAATTTTATTTCCTTCAGGGAAAAGAAAGTGGACAATGAAGGGCTTTCATACTGCCTGTGTCCAACATTAAAAGTTCATAGGAGACTAAAATTGGGTGGAGGTGGGGGGTGGAACATGAAAAGTTTTAAGCTTTAAAAATTCTGCTATCAAAATCATTGCATTTGGGTGTGATGCATGATATAGAGTAGGAATGAAAATCAGTCACAGCCATTCAATAGCAAATAGTTAAAAGTAAAATTTGACTCTTCGGGAGAGGCTGGTTTTAAAGCTAGTCACATAATGCAGGGATTGGCCAATATGGCTCTTGGATGTAATCTGTCCATATTGACTGCTTTTGTAAATAAACTTTTATTGGAACCTAACTCACACTCATTCACTTCCATATTGTCTCTGGTTGCCTCTGCACTACTAGAGGAAACCTGAGTGCTGGTGCAGGGAATAATGACCATGCAAAGTCAAAAGACATTACCCTCCACTCTTTCCAGAAAATGTTTGCAACCCTTGCTAAAATGCATGAAATATTTTGACTTTTTTCCTATAACAACAAAAGAATAGAAATAAGATGGACATTTCCCTTGTTTTTGATTTTTGGTGTTTTTGTTTATTTGTTTGTTTGCACAAAGGTAGACAGATGTGTGGGACCATAACACCAATTTAAGATACCAGATGATTCCCAAATGAAATCTCAGTGAGAATCAAACCCCAGTGAGAGGTTGTGGAGTATTACTGAAGAAATGTGCTGGGACAGGTCATGTATGTGACACTCAGAGAACATTATCACAACAGGACAGCCTGTCTCCACTTTTTTGACCCATTTGTTATCAGTGTGTAATGCCTTAGCTTCCAGACCATTAACTAAATTCACTCCTTGCTCTGTCAAGTCCTTGTACCACTTTTTCCCTACCTGGTGTGTCTCCTTTACCTGTTGTTAAAGCTAAGACCTCCGCTCCGTTACATAATCCACGTCCTACTACTCTGTCCATCAACATCAGTGTCCCTTTGATGCCACCAACCCCTATAGTTGTAAGTTTCTGCCTCCCCTCCCCTGCCCTCAGTCCTGCCTCAAATATTTACTCATTTCAGACTGTCTTCTTTCCCCACCCTTAAAACCTTTTCAAAGCAGAGGCTTCAAGCTCTCTTCATCTGGACACAATACCTGACAAGACTAAGATCACTCATGATTGCAGCTAAAAGCATTTGATTTTATTACAGGAGACACAGTTAGTGTGGCTGTTTGCCCTTCAGACTTCTCAGAGTGGGAAACCCACCTACCCCGAGGATGCGTTTTCCCAAAGGGTGGGTCACTGAACATGACAACTTCAGGATGCTTTTCAAAGCATTAGACAAAGCTCCATCCTACCTTTAAGACATTTTGACAATTAAGATATGTTCTCTGCTCTACCTGTTGCCAGCCTACCACATCCCTTCATTAGGTGGCACCAGAGACCAAATTCTCCAATAAACTGCTAATGTCTTGAGGACAAACACATGCATCATTTCTTCACGTGCATCATTTTATCACCAGTGCTTGGCATAAACCTGGTTCTGAAACCCAGGCTCATTGAATATTTGAACATATGACATACTCTATTGCTCAAAATACCCCAACAACTTTCCTGTTGTCTAAGAGGAAAAACTGAAGTCTTCACTGGGGCCCGAGTCCCAACACTAGTCTGGTTCCCATTTTCTTTTCCTCACTTCTTTGCTCTTCCTTCATTCGCTTTGCTCCAAGCATCCCAACCTCCTCTCTGCTGTCCCTGCTGCCATCCTGGGCCTTTGGATTTCTTGTTTCTCTCTCCAGTTATTGCCAAAACTTACCACTCTCATTGCTTTCAAGTCTCTGCTCACGTGTGGTTCTTTTCCATAATGCTCCATCCCATTCAGCTAGTTTATTTTTTTCCTAGCATTTTTCATATGCTCAGATAATATGCAACATATCTATTTCCTTTTCTTGCTTTTCAGCTCTCTCAATTAAAACATTAACTCCACAAAAGCAGGGGATTTGCTTGCTTTCTGTATTGTTGCCTTCCCAAGATGCAGGGAATCCCTGTTCCTTCCTAAGTCTTTCCTGAATGAATGACTTCCAAAGCAGGTGAAAAGAAATTGATATACCACCAGTACCTCCTTCCCACCTTGACTCTGTATTGTAAACATATACAAACAATGGCTAATGTACAAAAATGCACAGATGGTTCAGTGGTAGAATTCTCGCCTGCCATGCAGGAGGTGGCAGGTTCGATTTCTGACCCATGAAGCAGAGCACCACACACACTTTTCCCTGGGTGCGCCCTGGTGACTTAGCAGACTAGTCCACTCTGGGATAAGTCTCATATGCATCCTTAAAGGTCCCAGGTTCAAGACCTGGGGCCAGGGAGAATGATCAATGTGAAAAATTAAATAAAACATGATTTCTTCATCGTCTCTCTTCCTGCCTGCCTGCCTACTCACCTTTATTCCTGTCTTTACCTACCCTTTATAAAAAAAAAAGTGTTTTATCCCTGCTCCTTTGTATTAATCTCTTATTCCATGGGTTTCCTCTCACTTCTCTAAAGTCTTCTCAGTTAAGTCATTCTACATCTGTCTCCAACTTCCTATCAGTAAGACACCTGTTACAATGGACTCCTTTATGTCCATGTAGCATGGCTGCCTAACTACTCGAAAAATCACAGAAACTTGACTAGGAGTGGTCCTCTGACCCTTCCCACCAGGTCCCAGATGGTCCAGATCTTCGAGACAGCAAATCTAATATATGTAGTACCTGAACTGGCCACAGCGTTCTGTGCTACAGAAGTGAGAACCTCTACAAAGGGATCATCATTATGTAGACATATGACCGTCTTCTCCCCCTGACATATGGGCTGGGAATTGGGATGACTGTCACCCCATTTAGCTCCTAAATCACTCAAGGGCAAAGGAGCATTTCTTCAGGCCAGGTAAAAATTGTAGCTGCTACAGTGCTTTTCTCCTAGCCCACATTCAATGCAGAGATACTGCTAGATAATAGATATGAAGAATCAAAAGACAAATATGGTGATGACTGGGTTATTTGTCCAGAATTATGTCACAACCGTATGGAGATGACGGTTCTGGCAGGAATGCGCCCCTGCGTACAGAAGGAGCTGAGAGTTTGACAGCACACACAGTACACATGCAGAGATGCACATGCAGAAGACACACAGATCTAGAGAGAACTCAAGTATTTTTCTATCTGCATGACTTAATGCTCTTTTATTGTAACATCCAGCACACAAAAGTGGTCACAGGCAAACATATTTATCCATTTTTGCAATTTTGCATTTTTATACCAAATTAAAGCAGGCGGTTTTGAAGAATTAAGTATGATATAGAATTTCTAGAAGTTTCAAGTCACATGACCTAAATTTAATTCTTATTTGTGATATTGACTTTTCAGTGGCAAAAATGACTACATTAGCATTGTTCCTGGTTGAATAAAAGCAACATAAAAGTATAAATGTGAAAATGATTACGTGAGTCGACTATGGTGATCAGGGACCTGAAATGGGAATTTCAGTGTGTCTAGGGTGATGAATCCAACTATGTTGCTATAGAAAAACTCAGTGTCCTCCACTACTATACCAACTTTTTCCTCAAGCTACTGGGGATCTTACAATTTTCTTTCCTTCCCAGTGTTGATATCCCCACCTCCACCCCCTCCACTGCTCCAAATGCCCTTCTTATCAACCTTTTGGTGGCAACTGGAGAGAAAGACAGAATGATGAAGACAAGGAGGGGCATGACCTGCCCTGTTTCCACCACCGTGGCCATGAACTAGTTTCTCCAGCCCAGACTTCCTGTCTACCTCCTCGGCTCTACCTCATCCCCCTGCCCACTCCCCTAAAGTCTCCCTGTTCATCCAGTGTCTCTATGCACCCCTCACAGGATGCGCCTTGTTCCAGAGTTCCTACCCTGCTTTCTATACTCAAAACATAAGGGGCCCTTGATCTTCTTGGTCTGATCATGGGAAACTCCACCAGGAGTTTCAAGGCTACAAGAAACAGAGCAAGTTGAAAGGCAGGAGATGAAATCCCAGGTCTCACTTTTAGGCTTGTGACTAAGAATAAGTGTGTTCCTGGCAGTCACATGGGAACTAGCAATGCACTCCCCGGAGGAACATTGTCATGTTTGGTGAGTAGTATCAGACAACAAAAGAGTCTTAGAACTCAGTAAGAATGTGGAGGGGAGATAATCACCGCCCCCCACACACATGCCAAACTCAGGAGGGCAGGCAGAAACTTTGCAGCTGCTGGGATCCTTTCTCCCTGGCCTCATGAGATATCACTGACACACACTGTCATCTATGTTTGAGGTACACACAGGAGGATGTGGTGAGCATAGTGATACCCATTGCTAAGGAATTTTTACAGTATGAGTTAGTTCAAACTGCCCCATCACCTAATTTTTGTGACAGGGATATTTAAGATCTATTCTTTTAGCAATTTTCAAGTATATAATGAAGCAAATGCTGGTCACCGTGCTGTACAACGGACTACTAAAAGCTTCTCATGCTATAACTGGAATTTTTAACACTTTTCCTGGCATCTCCCCATTTCTCTAGGGTCCCAGAATGCTGAGAAACAGCATTCCACTTGGTTTCTATGAATTCAACTTTTATTACCATTTTTTTAAAAGAAAAGTATAGGCAGAAATGAAGGCTAACAGAGGCAGGCAGGAAGAAAGGAGGAAGAAGAACTTTATTTTATTTAGCTATTTGTCTTGATCATTTCCCCAGGCCTGATCCTGAATCGGGACCTTGGGATGTATGTGGATGATACCAGTGGACTGTCATGTTAATTATTTTATATTCCACATATAATTGGCATTAAACAGTATGCTTTTCTCCATCTGATTTATTTCACTTTGCATAGTGCCCTGGAGGTCTATCCAAATTATCACATATGACAGGATTTCCCTCTTCCTCATGGCTAAATAATATTCCATATAATATATACATATATAGAGAGCAAACATGTTACATATGTAATATATACATGTTCATTATATATCCCATCATATGTATTTATTATTTATACATAGATACATAAATTACCACATCATTTCTGATTCATCCATATATGGACACTCTTAGAGCAGCTTAATATCCTGGGGTATCTAAACTATTTCATGAAAAAGATATAATTTCTACCTTACTTAAATCACTTTTTTGGTGTTTTAGGCTAGATTCTGTCTTACTGATACTCAAGTGCTGTGAAAGAAGAAAATATATAAAGATCTAGAAAGGTGGGGGGAAAAAATTGAAAAATTTCATATATGTGATTTATCAATGCATTAATTTATCAGTTAAAATCAATGCTTCCCTATAAGCCAACAAAAGAAAGACAGAAAAATGGGCAAGATACTGGAAACGTGCTTCATAGAGAAGATATCCATATATACCATAAGCAGGAAAAGGGTACTCAATCTCATTAGTCATCAGAAGTAATACCAACTCACAACCTCTAGGACGGCTAAAATGAGAGCCATGCACAGCATGGAATGTTGTTGAAGATGTGAAACAACTGGAATTTTCCTATGCTGTTTACAAGTGAGAAGGTCAATTGTATAATCACTTTTGAAAATTCTTTGGCAAGGTTTCCTGCCAAGAGTTGACATATGAAACATCTAGGTCCCACGAATTGTAGAGTCTCAAGAATCGTGTGTAGATATTTCTCGAAAGATGCTAGAATGCTCATGACGGTACTATTTATATTCCCCCAGACTAGAGTATTTGGGGTAGTATGAATGATCCAAATGTGCATTACTAAGAGTAGATGAATAAATTGTGGAATGTTCAAACATGGAATACCATACACAAACAGCACTGCACTAAGAACAGCTACACAAAGCAACATGGATGGATGTCAAAATGTATTGTGAAGTGACCAAAACCAGATAGAAGAGCAGACCAGCTCCCTGACATCTAACTTCCAGCCGCAGTGAAGTCTGACTTTTAGTAAATCCTGGCTAGTACCTCTCTCTTACTTCCTGATACCCACATGATATCAACACACAAACACTTCTTGAATGGGGACATTCAAGACTTAAACAAAGACAAATTCTTCTTCCTAATCGAGTTTAGCCAAACAAAATAGAAGAGAAGGCTAAGTGATACATTATCATAAGAGAGGGAAACTTTACAGTTAGAAAATGTGTAAGAGACCAATGTGTGTGTTTTAGATTACAAAGCCAAGAAAGTGAATTTCCAATGTCTGGCGGCAGGACTGAAAGCTGGGATTCATGAAAGAAGGCCTGCAAGTGATTGATAAGAGATGATCTGGGCAGAATAAAATTACCCTTAAATAGAAAAGAAAGGTTTTATGAAGACGTCATCTGAACACATGGTGGGAAGAAAGTAGACTTAGAGAAGCAGGCTGTGAATCCAGACACAGAACTGGGCCCTCAGTTCTAATCAGGGTAATTTCCTATCTGGCTCACTTTGGGCAATTTTTAAGCCTCCATCTGCAAAATGGGGAGAATGCCTGTGCACCTGGCATATACACAATGATAACAAATTCAATGTCTGATTATTTCTACAGTTACTAATCATTTTTTTATTATTAACACATGCACAGTTTAGCAGGAATATTGCTATTAAGCTGCACAATTTTCTATACCGCTTTATTTCATAGAAAAAGTGCATGTGACACATCCTGGTGGCTTAGCAGTTAAGTCTGTGACCTCAGTACGATACACAAATATCCCAAGGATGCAGGATTACGAGGGGATGGAGGGGTAAGATAACCAAGATGAAAGATGAAAAAGCAAATAAAATAAATAAATACTTTTCTTCCTCTCTCTTCCTGATTGCCTGCCTACAAACCCTTATTTCTGTGTGCCCCTGTCCTGAAAAAACATTTTTAAGTGCTTGTATGTGCAACATTACTGCATCTTAAGAAGACACTTGGTAATGTGCCCTGTGGCTCAGGTGGCTGAGATGGCTGAGGTGTAAACCATGCAAAACCCAAGGACCAGGGTTTGAGACCTCTGGTAGGGGAGAAAACCAAAATATACAACTAACTGAAAAATATTTCTTCCAACTCTCCTTTCCTTCCTACTCCGTACATCCTTTCTCTCTTAAAAAGAAAAATGAGAGTCTTTGTGTACAGGAGCTTTATTGATTGAAGCATCATAATTCTTAGAACACTTTTAACAGGTTCTTTATGGATTAACCTTATCCACACATGGTGTGATGCTCTAGTGGGCTCCTCTCCTACTCTGTGAATATAAAACTGAAAAATGCCACTGAGCCTTTGTGAACCAGATCGTGGAGTTATGGGTGGCCCCTTCTGCCTCTATGTGACTTTATGCCAAACAAACCAATTGAAAAGGAAAACAAGAGCCGTTATCCACAGATTCAAGGAGCAAAACCCTTGCTAGAAATAAAGGGAAATCTTTCCTGAATTATATTTCTATGATGGAGCTCACCACAGAACTGATTAACTTAGCGGTTTCTTGTATTTATGCCACCTTTCTATGCCTTCTAATTCTGGTTTTGCTTGCTTTTATAAAAGGATATTTAGGGCTTGCATAAATAGGACTCTAAAGTATGAAAATTTTATTTAGAGTCTTGGTTTTAAAGAGAAATACCTGCGATAATTCTCACAGTCTAAGATCATTAGGAACAAAGAACCCTCCAGCTGGCTACAAATTGGAATTCCTAATCTTACACCCCCCCAAAAAGGTGTATGTGTTGTTGTTTTTTTTTATTGCAGTTTGACTTTATAGACTGTATTGGATTCTCACATTTCCACAGTCATTTGCATAGTGCAGAAAACATATTACATAACAAATCAGTCAAGCTGAATTATAGGCAGTTCTTTTCAATCAGACCACTGCAGCTCGGGATTGCTCAGTTCAGAGTCTGTCCCCCACTGCTCAAACGTTGCCATGGTGACCAATTTTTGTCATGTACTTTCTGAGGTCCCGTGCGGCCCCCTTATTCATAACACTTTGCCGTTACTACAGCGGCTGCTAGCTCTTATCATATCATATAATCTCCCCTTAGTAATACATATCACCTTTAAGCTACCTAGAAGAATTCTTGAAACCTGAGCATAAATGATGTATGGCATAAACAAGAAAATGCATTCACATTGAATAAAATGATCATGAGAATAACACATAAATAAGACTCCTTAAGCCATCCATAAGCAAAAACTCTACAAACGTACTCCCTTACTATTCTCCAGCTAGATCTCCTTCCCTAGCATGGGAAGACTGACCTCATTCCTCTGTGGCAAATGGAATAATAAGATTGCAAACACAGTGGAGGTGAGTTTTATCAAATATGTTGCAATCCATTCACTCCTTGTACTTTCCACTGTCAGGTCAGCTCAAAAACACAAATTATTGGTCTATTGGAAGGAATGAAGAGGTACAGAGATAGTCTAATTTCCTCATCCGCCTAAAAAAGCAATGTTATATGGATAAACTAAATATCACTTTTTTTTTTCCTTATTAAATATTGTAGGCTGAACGTCTTTCGAGTAAAAACACAACCTTAAAAAAAATCACAGAAAACCAGATCAAAGACATAAATAGAACAAAATATGCACAAGAGATCTCATCCAAGATCAAAGATGTGAACGTAATTGCCATGAATAAAAAGTACAGAGCTCACCAGAACAGAATGTCTTCAGCACACAGAGAATTCTACCAAAAAGAAAAAAAAAAGAAGAAAAGGAGAGAAAAAAAACGTCTCTGGGAAATCAAGCCCTCCACAAAGCAAGTAAAACGTCTTTATTTTCCTCTTTGCAGTAAGCAAAATGTCCATGCCATTTCCTTGAAACAACTAAATATGGACAATGTTAACCACGTCTGAAGGAGGGGAGTACATCAGAACCTGTCCATTTCATGGGCTAAGCATTTTTTGTGTTTTCTTTTCTGCCAAAATCTACTCCCCACCCCACCCCTCACACTTTAGTCTTCAAAAATGTTTCACTGTAAATCAACCTGATACAGAGAGCACTTTCAAGAGCGTGAAATATTTTAGTAGCATTTGAGAGCGCAGCTTTGCTTGTTAAAATGAAGTAATTAATGTAATGCATATGGGGGAAGATGAAAAAAAAAAGTAGAGGGAGTTTCCTTTATTAAATATTTATCACTGCAACCCTGCTTGGTTTGGATGCCACTTAGAGAAACAATCATTAGAGATGGGACATTGATTGGAGTGAATATTAAGTAGTACTCTACACTAAGTAACGATTGCTGAAATCTTGGAAAAAGTTCTTGAGACTCTCAGACACTACCTTTTTTGAGTAAGTATCTTGCAGCATGCACTTAATTTTAAGTAATTCAGTCTTTTTTAAAAAAGAAAAAACATGTCAGCCTTTCACCTCTCAGGATATGGCCTGCCCTTATTCTATGTCTTAAAGGGTATACTGTCTTCAATAAATCTCACTTTCGTTTGCTTTCAAAAAAGCCAGTCTCTGTCTCTGGCATGATATAATTTTCATTTCATTCAAGTCAAGGATACTAACTTAATTCATTTCCACCACTCTAGAGTCACAGGGTAGAGGAGAGAGGAAGAGGAGGAATGAAACAGAATGAGAGAACACATGAGAACAGATGCAATCAGAAAATCAAGCTCATACCTGCAGGAAGATGAAAAATGGCAGATTAATAATCCATGATTCCGATGCATCATGATGGAGTAATGGCTAGGTCCTTCGCCTCCAGTGAGGCATGGTCCACATGTATCCCTAGGACCAGGGTTCACATCCTGGGGCGGGGGGAACAACCAAGATGGACAACTGAATAAGAGAAATAAAAATCTCGCTTCTTGCCTGCTTGCTTACTCGCCTTTATTCCTGCCTGCACCTTCTGTTTAAAAAAGCAATAACCCATGATTCTGTTCAGTCAACTAGACAAATATATGACTTGAAGACAAATTTATGATTCAAGGTAAAAATATTACCAGCTATTTTAGCAATTGAAAGTAAATTTTTCTGAACTTAATTCTTTGAAGAATAAAACAATTTTGGATGCGATATATTTCCTAGTGATATTTGGTCTCAACAGATACAAACTTTTTTTACCCTGAGAATATAGATACAATATCTGTAAATACTTTTTTAAAAAATAATATGAATTTGGGGCAAAATATTTCTATGAGGCTAACATCCCCAATAAATGTACTTTAATTCACTTTGAGAATATTGCTTATATTGCATTTTATGGAGAGTAGTATTTTCATATTGTTCTAGATGCTGAGTATTATTTGAATTTTATTCTCACCAAAGGTCATTACATGTTCAATAAGCTAATTTCCTGGGCTCACTTCACCCGAAGGCAAAAAATGCAGCCTTCACCTGCAGAAAATAAAGCACTATTCAAGGACTTTGGATTCCTTACCACAGCAATTTCCACTGCAGTGTGAAAGTGGAAGGAAACTACCATTCGTACAGTAGAAGATGCAGGGGCTGCATGCGGGAGAGGATTACAGACATCACAAATAAACTCCGGAGATGGAGGAGATTATGTTTTCCTTTGCTTTAAGTATGGTGACACAAGCATCTTGTCCAGAGAAGGAAGGTCACATCCTAGGAACAAATATTCCATACTATCTGTTGGAAGTAGAAGCAGGGACTGTTGAAGAAATGAGTCCACTTTCTACAGCATCTGGAATTTCTAAGGGAAATCTATTCTTGTCAACATTGCTATGGGCAGGCTGCTTCAGAAGATTCTGTTGCCTCCATTTTCAGAGACTTTAGAAATATGAGGATAGGCAAGGAAAAGACATTGTTGCATAGCCAAAATGAACAACGTTGTACTACCATTGATCACAAACACCTCTGAGATCATCTTGACAAGTCAGTAACATGGCTGGTGAAATGGAGCAGCACCCTTTGAAAGATGCTCAAGGTAGAGTGGTGGGTCTCAACCCCAGTAAACCTCTCCCCGACAGGCAACGTTTGGAGACGTTTTATGTGTGTCACAACTGGGTGAGGAATGCTAGTGACCCCTGCTACCTAGAGATGAAGGATGCTTTTATACATCCTGCAAAGTACAAGACAGACTCTCCTCCCACAAAAGAATTATTCAACCCAAAATGTCAATAGCACCAAGGTTCAGAGACTATGCCAGTCCCTTCATGTTTTTTCTGTGATTTCCTGGGAAGTTTACTACCGAGAGAGAGTTTATACTTTCTTTAAGGTTGGTCAAATCACAACTTTTCTTAGATAGTAATCCATTTACGATAATCCATTTATAGCAAATTTAAGTAGTAAGAATTTTCAGTCTTCTATGTATTCAACATGACTTTTGTACTCATAATTTGGCTAGTGGGTTTAAACTCAAATCTTTTGCTGAGATGAAGTAAATCTCCACACCTTTGTTCAATTTTCTATCCCTTTCTTGGTAAGGGGTCTTATGCCCAGAAATGACTTGGCAGCTCTGCAGACAGCTTCTAGATTTACCTTCGTGTGGGGACTTTTTGAAAACCCGGCATGCTACAATTAATATTTTTACCTTGATTATTATTTTATTTGCTATAATGAAGAAATAATTTCAACCACCATTTCTGCTGCAATATAAAGATAAGATTTTTGGTGATTTTCTCAGAAAGCTCAAAAAATAAATATTTGAATACAATTCTTCTATGGCAGAAATCTCCCCCTGCCAAAAAAATGGTATCTTCTTTTCTCTTTAATATTAACAAGACATTTTATGTTATCAAGATTGATTTATTTATTCATATTTATTATTTCTTTAGTTCACAATGCTAATTTCCATTTAAGATACTGAAATTGTCTCAGTCCATATCTCACACCACACCCACCACCAGAGTTCCAGGGTCGCTATCTCTTTTCTAGCCTTTTGACTCACAGAATTCCACTGGCACAAGTCAGAATTTTAGATCGTTTAGCGTTGGTAGAAAGGGAGACTTTGAGTTTGTCTATGCAATCTAATGTGGCATCTCTTCAGAAGGGAACGAGCTTGTGGGCATTTCATCATTCAGTGAAAGAGCTCCATTGGACACCCGTCGGGGACTCTGAAAACAACCTGCCTCCACACCCTGCAACAGGATTCACTGGAAAATAAGTCATGAGGTCATTTAGCAGGATGCAATGTATACATTACAAGTTCTTTATTTCTAAGAATTCTAATTAACACAGATCACACAAGACTTTGACTTTAAAATTTCCTTTACCCTTGAATTTTAGGCCATATTTCTTTAGTAATAGTCTATATTTTAAGGCTACCACAAATCACACAAAGACATACATTGAGTGTCCACATATGTATGTATTTCTTCTAAATGTGGAAGTGTGAACTTAGAAGATTAAGAAATCTGGGAGACATTTGCTTTTTTTCTAAAGTCATTGTTTTTCAAACTGTCCTGATTACATAAGAATGAGAGGGAGAGCTTATTTTTTTAAAAAAACTCTTAGCCCAAATAAGACCTTTGTGGGAGGGTGCTAAGAATCTCTATTTTTAAACAGTAGCCGGGGTGGGGGTGGGTCATCTGATTTGGCAAATTGAGAAACAATGCCTTAGGTGAGTGCACATACATGGGAGACCAGAATAGACATAATATCAAGCTAATAATAGATTGAGTAATTATCTTTCAAAAGTTGGTCTGATATGTATATACAGAGCAATTAGAACAGTGTCTGGCACAGAGTAAGACATAGTGAGCTTTAATAAGAGTTAGGTATTATTTTTTTCCTTTGTCATATTCAATGCAGATAAGGGTTATCACTTCTCTAGGTCAACTTTCAGAAGCCATTAGCTTCTCAGCCCATAACTCAGAGCCTGTGTCTATTACATTCATGATTCCTTCCGTTTTGCTACTCAGGTGTTTGACTAAATGTCTTTCTCTTTTTTCATTAACTCTCCTATTTTGCTTGCTTTCATAACTACCTTGAACTGGGTCTTCCTCCTGATACTGGCTTTCCCAAGAGTCTCATTCTTTCTCTGTGAACACAAGGAGTCCCTCCTGGGAATTCTCACACTCCATTGACAACCAGAAAGGTATGTGCCTTGATCCTGCCCTCTAAGCCCAATTTACCTGCAACCTAGAGTTTGAGAATGATGATTTAAAATTAATCTGAGATTTCCAGGGGACTAAGTCTATATCTAACCTTGGGTGAATCCACAAATATTTAAGCTTTAGTTTGGAGTGTTCAGTTTAAACCAACTAACCCACCCTCACGCTGCATACACCGTGTTGAACCTGAGAGCACCTGGATGAAGTATTGCCTTTTTTCTATAATTCAGAAGATATCCCCTGGGATCATTCACTGACTTATCTGTAAGTCCAGTTTATATTCTCTTTTACATAATGCTTGGAACAATAATGAAGGAACAGGAAAAGCTGGTTATAGCCGATCTGAACCTTTTCATATCACTCATGATTTCAGCTCTTCCTAGGTAAAATATGTATGTGCAGCACACATCAGACCTTCAAAACCTGTCACTAAACTTTAGAGAGAGAAAGAGGAAACTATTACATTGACTAACTCATCTATGTTTAACCTCTTCCTAATATGAACATAATAGTAATATGTTATCAGGCTGAATTTTGCAATTGAGAGACGACTTTGCATTTGTTGGGAATTCATGTATGTATACGAGTGGCTTTATTCCCAAGGAGATTATTTTTTCTTTATAAAGAACAATGCATGCTGGAGTGGGTAGGAATACCAATTGCCTTTATTTTTATCTATTGATGCTATCTTTCTAGAACTTAATGAAATAATCAGTGGCATCTCTGGAAATTCCTAAATGGCCACAGTCTCTATCATTCCTCTGTGTTAAAAGAGGTTAAACTTCCCAAAGCCATAATTTCAAGTCTTAATTGAATGCTGGCAGTTCAACCATGAGCGGGTCCCCAGAAGAATGGCCGAGTTCTCCGTAGGCTTCACACAATAAGAATGCGTGGGCAGATGCCATCTGCAGCCCAGGGGTAGGGAACAAAAAGACATTTGAGGAAGAGGGAATTTCTTACAGATATGATATAATGGGAGAGATCTGAAAGCCATCCATCATGACGGTGACATACATCACACCCAACAACAGCCGAAAGCCATGAGATGTCACATACCGCCTGCAGCGTGTCAGACCTTCTGGTATCAGCACTTTTGTGCCTCCTGCCACCTCCCCTTTGTTGCCCACTTGCTGTGCTGCATGGAGAGGCCCAAGAATGCCTCTGCCCAACCCACCCCCAGGTTTGCTAATGCAGCTTAATTATCACACAGTCCTACAGGCTCTTGGGACACATTCACCCGGTGACAAGGAGTGACAGTCGGAGTTTAGCAAGGATACTAATGCCACCAGATGTTACTGGATCTCATAAATTGGGTTATCACAACCACTCTGTTCCAAGAGGGTCAGGACAATGTGAAGCAAACGAGGACCCAGGGCTGCCCAGTCTCCCTTGGGGGGACAGCCGCTCTGAGACAGACTAGGCCCAGGGCCTCTCGTCCACTTCATTCACATATCCTTTCCCACCTTGCTTTAGGTAATTATATCCAAATATAAAATATAGCTTGGGGAAGATGAGCAAGCGAAATACAGAAGTCTTGCTTTCCTCTCGTCGTGTGAGTAACCTGCCACTTGGATCCAAGTGGTGTTTGTTTCATTTCAAAATACCACGCGGCCTGTAGACGCAGCCATTGCCCTCACATTAGCATGAGATGTAATGAAATTTGTATTATGTTCTCGCGCTTTAAGCTCTGTGTGCTATTTTTTTTCATCTCATCTTCCCAGAGAAATGACCAGCTCTCCCAGTATGAGAGCCATGGGTAGCTGTTTCCCTGGGGCCCTCACACGGCCTAATTAAATATTAAGCTTATGCTAGTTGCTTGATGATATATCCATTGGTTTTAAAAGGATTTTGTTTGTTTGTTTGGGATTTGTTTTTGAACATTTCCAAAGACTCCTTAAGAAAACTGAAGACAAGCTAGAGAATGAAATTATTGACTTGGATCATCTTAAAGAAAGATAAAGCTGAGAAGTTAAATTTTTCATCAGTCGAATAGAGGACTGAGTGGTCTAAAATTCCAGTGTTTCTTCAGAATGATTTTCTAGGTTAATATCCTAAAAATTGTGCCAGCACTTCATATTCCCAACTGGTTTACTGCAAAGCATTAATAGTTCACCCGCAGGCACACCTAGGTGTATTTGTTACTTACTCATAAACCTACAAATAAGAAAAAACAAAACACTTCTCTGGAGCAGGAAATAGCTTGAGTGTAAAATAATTAGGACTCTTGCTGATGGAATGAATTACAGTGTTTGGAAATAATGTTCCAAAAATATAAACCGTACCTTGAGGCTGACACTTCAGGGTTATCTGGGAAAATCCATGTACTTGAGACAGAGTGCCCTGTTTTTATCTCTATTCCTCTATTGTTTGTGTCTGTCTGTATTGCTTGCTTCTTCCTACATCTTAATTATTCTTTTTCCTCCAGTATTTTGTGAATCTAAACCACACACATATACAGAGAGTTCATTTACTTTGTGGTCAGATTCTGACTATTTCTGAACAGATTTTCTTGTTTGAGTTCCATAAGTTGGTACAATTTTAATATTGTGTTCCAACCTGAAACAACTTTTATTTGAGGCACTGATGCAGTATGGCTCTTTCATCTTTTTCATGCATGTCAATGGTAGCCATGAACTGTTGCAGGAAAGTTCTTACGGTCTTTGATGAAAAATGAACTTTGGTCCCAATTTATACATCACAGACTAACATATGGGTTGGGAGAGGTAACAAGACAAAATCAGGCACCTGATTATTAGCCATGATTAAAAACAAATGGATGCTATTTAATAGCCAATGGAGTGTAGCTATCACAGTTCCTGAACTCCAAGTCAACAAAACATAAGCACTTAAGGATAGTGAGAATTTATTGAATATACACTTCTAAACAGTGTTTCTTATTAGAATTAAACTTAAATAACTAGATTAAATGCAAGCAAGTGATACGTTAAAATCAATTGATATTTTAAATATCTGGTTCTTTTTGATCAGGCACTTGGAGACAGGCGTTCTTACTTGGATGAGTAATGGTTTGTTTTAACTCAGCACAAAGATATATAAATATAGATAAAGATACATGCAAATGTATCTATGCATATGCATATATATCTATATATGGAAATTTAATTTATGTATTCCATATATAAACTCTGAGGAGATACTCAAGAATATCTTCCATATATGCATATATCTCATCTAGGTGAACTTCTCTGACATCCTATTCCCTGAAAACTCCACATTTTCACCTGCAATTACTCCTATCATTGCTACATTGTACGATTCTGATCATTTACTTTATTGTCTCTCTCCCCCACTAGAATTTTACGTAGCACAACAGGGACTTTGCAACTTTGGTCTCAGTTCAGCATGCCTAGTATTTCACATAATGCCTGCCATTCAAAAATGCATGTTAATGTTTGAATATATATGGGGTACATGTGTTCCTTTGCAAGCAGATGAAAGAACACCAAGAAGGCTTTGCATGTCTGTAATTATGATCTTATAATGTCATTTGTAATACGAAATATTTCATTCAAATTAAGTGCTTTACACTGAACATTTTAGTATGCATTGCACAAATAATCTTTTTCAGCAAATCATTTCCAATAAGTACTTTTCCATGGAGCCACTGAAAAGAAAATGTGAAAGAAGGTTATGGATAAAACATAATAAAGCTTTATGATTAAAATTTCTGAAATCCTCAAGATATTATTCCATGACTCAAGAAATAAAGGCCCATAAAATCAATTAAATGAAACCAAGTTCAGCATGATGGATTCAATACTTAGATTTTCTGAATTGTATATAATGCTCATGTTGCCTAAAAGGATATATTATTTATGATTACATTGGATTTGCTGATGGTAAGCAACTACGGTGATGAGTGAGGAGATTGTCATGATCACAGACATAGCGGATACACTCTTCTGAAAAGTTTCAGTGAAAGGTGTATTTTCACATGACATAATAAATGTGAAATAATCTGAACTGTTTGTATAGCAAGCTTCTCTAATTCTAGTTAGCTGTAAATGCATAGTCAGATGGAAATGCTGATAAAAAGGGAAAGTAAAGTCTATAATGAGAGATCTTAGCTACTGAAAACTTTCCTCTAGGGATTTTTAGATCATACTTTGGCCAAACTTAAAAAAAAAAATGTACATGATTTCAAAACTTTAAAATCTACTTCTCTTACCAAATGTCGAAGGCAGCCCACTCCTGCCTCACTTACTGATGAATACCATAGTTACAGCTGATATCTAAACAACTGGCTTCAACTTCCGAACATCATCCAAATAATAATAACCAATGTAAACAGTTCCACATCCACGAATTAAGGGTCTTAAATATTGTGCACAATGTTATTCTAGAATTCCCTGAGAAAAGACCAGAAAAAGCATGATACTTTTATTTTCTAGCTCTTGAAAAAATAAATAAATAAATAAAAATAAAAGATATCCATTTCCATGAGTCAAACATCAAAAAACTGGGAAGGCCTTTAGTTCAAAGTCCCCTTTCCCTTACAAAACTTTTTGTTTCCCAGTGTCACCAAGAAGCAAATTTGCATCTTTGTGTTCTGTGCCACATCTTTCTCTTGGGGGTTGTTTGTAGAGTGAAACTCATCGGAGAAGTCCTGCCACCTTCTTTGAAGGCACTCATCAAGTCCCTGGATCTTTCTCCAACACCCTGGCCTCTCAGTCTCTCAGTGGTTCCTGAATGAAAATCTTCTCTATTATTTCCCAAGGAAAATTCTTCCATTGACCCCGCCATTTTCAAAGGTGCCCCGTTTTCTGTAGTTGTCGGTGTCACAGGTCTTCAAAGAATAATTTAGACTCATGGACACCCTCCTTCATCACCACCTTGTCATTCCTTCACTCTGTGAATTATCTGTTCTTTACCACCACTACCACGTCAAACCCTCTTACACACAGAGAGACTATAAAGCAAATTTTCTTTCCATTATATCAAAATCTACTCATCGTCCTAACCAACTTCCTGGTACAGCTCCGTCACTCCTGGTACTTAGGCTTCATTAGGGCTAGCTACATCCCTAAACTTGGCTTCTTCTCCTTATCTCTCTGTGCTGGCTCTGTCTTTCATCTGTGGGTTTCCTTTTGGGGAGTATTGAGTATTCATTCTAAGCCCCAGCTTCATATATCCCATCCACTATTGCTTCTTTGCAAGATAACACAAAATCTTCATTTTGAGCTCTTATTTCTCCCTTGGATCTCTCTCTCTGCTTCCCTGACCTCCTAGATATTGTCACCTGATTTTCCCACTACTTCCTCAAAGTCTCCCAAATTCACATTCTTCTACCCTAAACTACTGTTCCCCAATTGACAGTTATGTTGCTGGCCCTTTCCCAGACCCCCAGAGACATGGAAAAATTCTAGAGCTTTCACAGTGGGGAGGGGTGTTGCTGGTATCTAGTAAATAGAGGTCAAGAGTGATGCAAAGGACAGTCCCCAAAACAAAGAATTATTTGGCCTCAAATATTCATAGAGTTTGTGCTGAAACTCTGCCCTAATCCAATTGTCATGGAAAATTCCCCATTTCTTTGGCAGAAAGACCTAGATATAATCCTGAGTCGTTACCCTTATCTATTTTCCTCATGTTTCCCATTCCATTCACTATAGAGTTTCTTTTGGGCTTCTTTCTTGGAAAGTTTAGTTTATTGATTATTTTCTTTATTCCTAATACCAGTGTCATGGAGTGTATGCGTGTACTTGGGTAAGAAGAAAGTTATAGCGTCACTGGTATCAGCAATTAAAATTGTTTGTTCCTTCTAGCCTTACACCCCACTGCTAAAATAAATTTCTTAAGGACTTCTCATCTCACATAAAAACTTTTCAATGACACCTTTCTGGAGGCTACCTAGTTCAGTATTCCTTGACCGTTGGGCCCGTGCCACCAGTTTCTCCGTATGCCCTTCCTTTCCAGCCAAACTGGCTTTATTCCATTTCCTGTTCTAAATGTAGACACCAATTAAATAATTACATTCTATTAGTAGTTCTATCAGAGAGAAAAAAAATTATTTGTTAACCATTAATTGGTTTATGTTTTTGAAGTTTCTCTCCTGGATATGCTGTAATACTGTCATTGGTTCTTGTTTCTGCCACTTACTAACAAATTGTTTAATTTCTCCATCTGTAAAATGGACTAGTATAAATGCTTAATTTCTTTAGGTTGTTGTATAATTTAGAATAGTTGCTAGCATGTGATAAGAACTGTAATATTTTCTACTATTCCAAAGAAAAGAGACGAGTGCTATATTTTTTTCTTATAAACCCTCATTGAAATGCCAGTACTGATATAAAGTGTTACTAGCATGTATGTGTCTGTTGATATGATAGTCAGTCATGCAGTCTTCAATGCAGATCTAATTATTTGACCAAATACTGAGTATTTTCCAATCATATCACCAACCAGATTTGTCTTTATGTGCATCGACTTAAAGAAGCTCTAAAAGATTCTGGAAACCTAAACATTCCTGCAAGATGCAAACCTTTAATATACTCCATTGTTCCCACATCAGCAAAATTCCCCTTGTCAGAGTTACCAAGTTTCTGATGTTCCGTATTGAACTTGTTCCCTATTAATTAATATGTGGCTCTGATCTACTTGAGAAAACTTAAAAAAGCAATTAAGAGCAAATCAGACAGAAGAATAAAGGACAAGCTTTCCTTCTCCTTTTTATCTTTTTCCAGAGTTTCAATGTTTTTCAGTGCAGCTCCCTCCGGGTGGATTGAGAAGTGGAGCAATTCGTAAATAATTCATTTTGAAATTGTTGGGGTTGTGGGCAGCGGGAGAGGGTGTCAGCATTTCTCCTTAAACCTGCGTCCTTTTCACACAGTTCTGTTGTCTCCCTGTTCCCTGCCCTCTTCTGGGTGGTCTCGCTTTTGCCTGAATGATGGTAGAGCAGAGACAGTTGAACAGAAGGAATAACATGGGTATCGGGTATATAGGCTCCAAATAACTGTTTTATTTCATAACTCAAATGCTTTCCTCTTGCCATGTCCTCTGTGCAGTCTCCAACTCTTTCCAATTCCCCTCCCAGCAACCACCCCCTTAAGTGGAACTAGTAGAACAAGTGAGGATCTGTCGGTAATTACTGCTTAATTCATTTGCATGTGGATGTTCTCATTATAATGTCATTAGCATGGGGAGGGAGTCTGGTTGCCACAGCAACCAGGAATGGGGCAGGTGCAGTTCAGCCTCAGATGGATTCATGGCTCCGTTTGGTCAAACTCCACCTGTATTCCTGGCTCTTCTCATTCTTACAGTTGCCAGAACAAAAACATTTCCCAGCTTTTACACTTTTCATTCTGGCTAAGTCTCTGTAATTTCTTGGTAACCTGTTCAGTTCTGCCTGATTTTACTAATAATTCCTTTTGATTTTAACTAGCCATGCTTGGGGTCTTCAGCTTCTAGTCTGTGCTGTCTGACAGGCCAGTCACTCACCACATGTGGCTCCTGAGCATGTGAAACGAGATGAGTCAGAACTGAAATGTGCTGTGAGTTTACTATCCATTAAGGTCTTCAAAGCCTTCATATGAAAACAGATTGTAAATGATCTCATTAATAGTTTTCTTAATTTTGAGTATGTGTTGAAATGCTAATACTTGGGGTATACAAGGCTAAGTCAAATGTATTTTTCAAGTTCATTTCATCTAACTCTTTTGATTTTTAAGACACTGGAATTACATACGTGGCTTATACACAGGTTCCAGGTTGTAGCAACACTGACCTAGATGACGGATTTCTCTGCTAAATGTCCCCTCTGCTCAGGCTGCCTTCCTAATCCTTGCAGCATTCACAGCAGCAGTCATCCAACGCACAGCTTCCACACTTGATTACTGTTCTGGATAGACCAGCATTTTACCATCATTTCAGAAATGGTCTTTAAGCTTCAGGGATGTGACTTTTGCATCCATACAGCAGTTCCCTCTTGAAGGGATGCTGACAGATGCTTAGCTGGGTTCTGTTGAGGCTTTCCTTGGGGGCCACTACTTTACGGAATAGCAAGTAGAGGAAAAACTCAAGTTTTAAGGAAGTTTTCACCTGCATTGACAGGAAATCTGCTTCTAGATAAAAGCTACCCTCTGATCTTCATTCTGCTCTTGGAACAAAATAAAGTCAGGGTGTACCTCTTCCACATGACAGCCCTTCATTTACTTGAAGACAGAGGTCACGGTCTGCTAAACTAAGCTTCTCTTTGTTAAACATTACCCGCTCCCCTCAACAATTTCTCCTCGGTTGTGGCCTCAGGGCTCACCCATCCTTGTTGCCCTACTCCGGATTTCTGTCATTTATCATTGTCCCTGTAAAAATCCAGAAAGAAAAAGAAGGAGAGAAAGAGACATTTGATTCTAACTGTTGCACACTGTGGAGAAGGTGGGAAAATGAATCCATCTCTTCTCATCAGGACAGTGGAGTTTGGTTTATTTAGTGCAAGACTGCATTTGTTCTGTCCTCTCCTCTGTCCCCATTGTTGCCAACATCTGGGGCTTTTCATCCACTGCTCAGAAGAGATCTTTTTTTCCTTTCACAGGAACCAACATGAAGTCCTAACTTCCTTATCCCAAGCTTATACAATTGATCTTTGCAAAATTCAAATCCAGACTATATTTTTATCTTAGTAAAATCTCACGTTGGGGCTTTATTCCACTCTTCCAAAATAATTTTGAGTTTGGTTCCTGTTTAGTAAATTAACTTTTCTGTTCAGTGTCTTTCCAGTGAAAGGCATGATGAGCTTTGCTTTAATATCATCTTAATCACTGATCAATGCATTGAACTAGGCAGAGAGATCTTGTCCATGAAGATGTGAGAGACTTCATCAAGGTTCATCCAGAATTCCAGATACACTCTGGCGTTACCCTAACAGAAAACAATAGTAGCCAACAACTGCTTAATGTGTACCTACACTGTGCCAGAATTTTCTAGGCATTGAAGTATATCTCGACTTTGGTGAAATAGTTGATACCTAAGGACCAACTCTTCCTTTTCCGTCTATACCCAAGTTCTGCCTCTCGCAATCTGTTAGAACTGCTAGAATATTTTTCCAGATATTATCATTAATCTTACTGGTTTATAATTTCTGTAGGTCCAACCATCCGAGTTTTTCACTTTTCAAATAATAGGACACTGTTTGTAACTTGCCAATATTTTTGTCTCCTATTTATTCTCAGGGTGCCTGAAAAATGATTACCATGATTCCACATATTGTACTTATAAGTTACTTTATTTTTCCTCGGAAAGAGTTGAACTGTACTTGGAGAGTTACAGTGATTTAAAGCTGCTCTCTATTCTCTTTCTTTTCTCTCATTCTTGGCAAAATATCTGCCTTGGTTATCACTATAGCCTAGCACCTAACATAAGAAGTGATTGTTGACTGCTTAAATGCTCAATCATTTTTTCCTTTCTCTTCCTTTCCAGTTTGAAAGCCTGTCTTTTCATCTCACTGGAAAAGAAGGGAAATAAGAAGGGCTTCTGATTCCTCTTTTATTATTAATATTTAAGTATCTTTCCCCAGCCATGATCGGCACATCTTTTCCTTATTCATTTTCCAAAGGCAAAAGATACATGTAGGTTTATATAGATAATTTTCATCAAAGCAATGAGGATACATTTAAGAGATTCCTTTCATTTTTCTTCCGACAGTTTGCAAGTAAATAATTTAGAGGTTTTTGTATACTTGTTTTTCCCTTCTAGGTTGTTTCTATCCTATAAAGATGAAAAATGCAGTCATTTAAAATGAAAAAGGTATACAAAGTGTCATTAGCTTGTCTATAGAAATCATCCATTCAATTTCCAATTTAAGACTGATGCTTTTGCTCCTTTTACTCAGCGGAAGCATATCATATCTCATTATCACATTTTATTAAATGGACGAATAATAATATTGCTAAACTCTTTAAGTGTGAGCTTGATGTTTTCACCAATCTTTCACGTATGGATATGACATACTGGTAGGCGATAGTTTTGTGATTACAGTGGTCTAGTGTCAAACACAAATATTGTGTATAGCAGTGCTAGAGAGTCCCAGAGGAAAAGTTCTAAATAGGTGTTTTTGAAGAAGAGGATGATAAATTGTTACTACCTATGTTGCCAAAAGTAAGTGATTATATATAATTGGATGAATCTTGAAAGGTACTGTAAGCTATGAGTTTAGTGTTCTGCATTTATAAATGTTACATCCACACTTAGATTGTATCCACTCATGTAATGGGAAGGCAAACTGTGAAAGAGTAATTTGACTAATTCAGTCAGAATTATCATATCAATCATTTGGATATTTCAGAAGAAAGTTTTAAGTGCTTAAATTATGGAAATAATTACCTCATTTCTCCATTCCCCTACTCGGTGCATATGAAGAGATAATCTGATAGACTACTTTTCTTTTTAGAAAAAGACAGTCATTTAGAATTGGGAACCGCCCAAGATAATCTCTGAAAACCTTTCACCATTTTGCATCTGGCTTCTTTGATACATATGATCTTCTCATTTTTACAGCAATTTTTCCAAAACAAAGAGCATCTTTTTTTCCCCAAAGTTATTTGTCAGTATAATGCAAATTAAAAATTGAAGCATAATATTGTAGATTCTTTCCCAACAATATTTCAGAAACAGCCTTGAACTGAATAGGATCAGACTTGCTTACTTAACTCAGTTAAATCAGTTAGCATAAAAGAAACTAGATACTGGTGATAACGTTATTCATGTCTCAAATTTACAATAACCCTAAATTATTTTGTTTGATTTGTTTTCCCACCAATAATTTAGCTTAATTTCTCATGATACAAAATCTGAATAGGTTATCAAAGTATTGAAATATATAATTCTTTCAGGCAACCTGTGATTCTCAGATTGCCTTTATTTTTGCACTCAATGTAAGATTTTGTTACAACCTGCTAGAAAATTTTCTAACCAAAAGACAGCAAAGGATTGACTAATTAAAAATGCATCCATCTGTTGGTTTGCTTGTTGCCTTGCTATTTGAAACATGCAGATCTAAGTGCTTGTTTTATTTATGAAGGTCCTCTAACTGAGTTATGAATTCTTAAGTTTGCATGTATAAACATAATAAATGCTAACATTATAACAAAAGTTAACTATGCAGAGCATTTTATATATTTCTTTAATAGTTTTGAGTCTTGAAACCTATACTTTTGGAAAAGAGACACTTGTCAATAAAAGGCAATGTAAGTTTCAGCTATTTCCCTTATAGAATTTTTACAGAAGTTAAGGGGATTTACTAGAAAACTCTCAAGATGCATATGACCCACTTGATGTTTACTTTGTGTAAGAACGGTAGAGAATTACTTTGAAGTGATTGAATATGAAGCTTTACTCTTCCCCCAAGAAAAGAAGATGAAAACGACTAGAAGAAGCATTTTATTGTTGTAGAGTTGAAAGGAACCACCAAAATGATCTAGATTGGAAGCTGAGTTGAAAGGAACCACCAAAATGATCTAGATTGGAAGCTGAGACCTAATGAGTTGCGGCTACTTACCTAACATCGACAAGCCCAGACTCCAGGACTCTTAACTTTCCAGTATGACATTTCCTTCATGGCTTAACAAGTTTTGGTAGCCCTCTAAATTTTCTGATTTCTAGACTCTGCTTTTGTTATATTATAAACAGAATCCACATTCTATTCATTAAGATTTTTGTCATTTGTTTGAGGGAGGGAGCAGTTTTGACCTATAAGTGGATTTTAATATAAGATTCAGGGAAAAGAGAGAACATCGTACTCTCTGTGATGGCCAAGCAGAAAGTAGCTGGGTGCGCTTGCACATGGGTGAGCACGTCTGCAGCCTCACATGCAAAATACCTAAATATAAAAACTGATGATTCTCTGCACAAAATGGTACAGGGGAAGAAGAGGTATCCTTTTGGTGTGACACTATGCCCATCTCTGACTAATGACAGATGGCAATAGTACTCTGGCTGAAAAGGACTCATGGAACTCTTTAAAAAAAGAGTTTAGGCACATAAATAATAGAAGTGTATGGTCCAACTTAAAAAGCATGGTTTACTCTAATTACCTAGCACTTTACTCTTTGAACACTAAATTAAGGGACAGCAAAGTTAATAGTGAACAATTATTTTGTGCCAGCATTCTGTTTATGATTGGATAGAGTATCTCACTGAAGACCTTTAACATTCCTGGAGTAGATAATAGCCCCATGCTATAGATGAAAGAACTGAGGTTTTCACCAAAGCACACAGCTCTCTCCTAGAATGTAAAGGGTGTAAAGAGAATAACTGTGTATGAGAAGAACAGAACAAGTGAATGCTGAGATGAGGCTGGGTACTGGATAGACAGTTTGGATCCTTTGATTCTCCTGCTTTGGCATTGAAGTGCTTAATTTGGATTTAGGTTTAAATATGATTACCAATCACATGTGGTGGGCAAGCAAGATTATTCTCAATATTAAATCTGCATGAATCGACTCTGCCATATCCATGAAGAAATAGATGTTTATACAATGCTTAATTCTGACAACATTTTGAAAAGTCAACCCATTCTGAAATGTCCTGATTCTTGAAAAAAGTGAGAACAAGGTGGGAAAATAAAAAGCATCAGATTCTCTAAACCTTATTTCAATCACCGGTTTGCATCTTCTAAACCAGCTCACTTTTAAGCACTGTGACTGTCAATTAACTAACTGGTGTGTGTTTGGATTTTTTTTTTTTTTTTGCTTCTCTTTGATGGGGGCAGTCAAATAATCAGTGAGAAGAAGTAAATGTTGGTGGCTTTAGGAGACAATCTGTAAGCTCTGAAATCAGAAGTGGGCAGCAGAGACAATGGGAAATGCAACTAGATACTCTGCTTACAGAAGTGGCATATTTGTCCAGTATGGTAGAACACAAGGCCATTCATTTTGTTGGATAGGAAGCAAGTCAATGTGTGAAAGTCTACATTTATTCTCCAAGTGACTATAAGGAATGGGTCTCTTAAGAAGAACCAATACAAATATTATATAATCACAGAAAAGAAGGGAACCTTCGCATTTTGGAGAAATTTTTCACCCTAAGTTAGTTCAATTTTATTGTATTGATGAATTACAACTTGATTCCTTTATGAATACATATATAGGGAAACTCCCCTCCATGCATAGTATGACTACCTACTATTTTTATGATGATTATTTCCCAAATTAAATACACTGAACATAAATGGAAAAATATATACTTTCCATGGTGAACAAAGAATTAAGGAGAAAGTCAATAAGATAGACTTGAAAGAGAAAATCAGTAACTTATTTTGAGATTTAAAGAGGCAATTTTATACAGATGCCAATTTTTAAGGAGTTCTTTTTTTTTTTTTTTCTTTAACACTCAAGACATTATTGTCCCGCTTCCATACAAAGGGTTTTTATTCTGAATTAGAGAACAAGGTGGTATTACTTGGAGGCATATTCTTTAAAGATAATGAACTTCAATGTCTTACCAAGACTGTATCTGGCTTGTGTGAGTTGGTGCCTATGTGTGTGTGATATTTGCACAGATAATCTCCAGATACACTTTATACACCAGTCCAACCCAAATTGAATTGAAAGGCCAATATTATTCTTGGAATTATCTTACTGAAAGGACAATTTACTGAGAGCCTATTTTTATTCGCAACCAAGAATAACTTTTTGGGAGTTTCTAGAGTTTGAAAATATTAATTCTGAGTACTGTCTCATTTGTTCTCACCAATATCATCATTTTTAAAATATATCAACTGTCCCAAAAGTTGAACTCCAAGTGATCTTCGATTTAAATTATGCATGTATGCAGAGTATGAAGAGCAAAACACATTACAGAATTATAAATAGGTGAATTATCTTGGAAGAAGAATCCATGCAAACTAAAAATAATCAATCATGTGACTTTAAAAGTTAAAGTTTTACCATCTTGACAACCTTTCAGTGATTTATGTGCATGATCTCCCATAACACTTTACATTTAGATCTGGTCTCTTTTTTCCCCCTACTAAGTATCCAAGAAGCAGTTTTTGAAGTAGAACTGTGTTCAGGAAAAAAAAAAAATCCTCAAATTATTTTCTTGGCAATTCTTAGTTTTATCCTCAAAGGGTTTAAGACCCTGGGTGAATCAAACATTTGCTGAACATTCCCCATGAATCTGCGAAGCATCTGTGTTAACATCCCAAATAAGCTCCAGGGTTATAAAGTTATTTGCTCAGGTTTATTGGTTACACTCTTACACTTAAACAACTACAGCTTGTCTCTTTCCTGGTGGAAAAGAAATCCAAATGTTACAAACACAGTTTTCTCCGACAGAGGACAGAGTAGAGGACATTGAACAGTCACATCCAAATTCATTCACTGTTTTTACTTCTCTATCGGCTTTCCTCCAACACAACTATAACAAAAATACAAACGTGACGAAACTAAAGCTTGAGTGTGGCTAATGCAGAAAAGTAAAGGATAATATAGTTATAGGTTAGAGTAAAAGTTTAAGTGCTGTGGACCTTAACCGAAACAGGAGGAGGAAATATTTCATGTGCTGTGACAGGCGAAGATTAACCTGTTTTGAGTCTACTGGGGGTCCTTGAGAGGTTAGTGCAAACTTGGAAAATTTTGTTTAAAGATCATACAACTTTAGCTGACCAGGACTCATAAGTCAAGTGTAGGCGACCCATCATCAGAACGCAGATGGTGCCAAATAAAACAAAGTAATGCAAAATAAGACCCGCATCTTAACTGAGGCTCTCTTTCCAGGGAAGCAATCTACTGTGCAAACAGAACTGCCTCAAAAGCATGATTTTGGATTAGATGATGCAACTTCCTTCCAGTATTAAGACATTAAACTATACAGGACGCCATCCGCACAAAGTCCTATGTCGAACACTCCTGTGGCTATTCTCTAATTAGCAAAAACAAATGTTCCCAAGTACATTTATGAAGATATGTGAGTACTTACAGGTCAGCTCCAAATCAGCCAATCCAAGAAAGAAGGAGTTAGACACATCTCAACACTCACACTCAGAAACTAGGACCATTCTTGGGCACCAACTCCTGTTAAAATTCAGCCAGGGTGCTTTATTCTTAACATTAACAAACCTTGGAAAGCTGGCCTGCCTGGGGTGATTATACTTTACATTGCGCTAGGCTGCAGATGTGGGGTTTGCTGTCTGTGTTTGCATTTCTGCCTGTGCTTGAGAAAGCAGTTTCAGAAGGGGTGTGGAGCAACCCCTCCCACCCCCAGATTTCTACCCTTTTCCATCTAAATGTGATGCTGGGTCTCAGGAGCCTTTGGACACAAAGCTTCCATCCAAGGCTGTCACTTGATTGACACCAAAAAGATTGCAGGGAGATGGAGAGGTGTGTGTGGGTGGACATAAAAAAAAAACAAAAAACAAAAAAACCCCCAGAGTTGAGCAGATTACATCAGAACACAGCAAGAAGAGGTTCTCAATCACCGACCTTTCCAGAAATAGCTCTCAACCACTATTGCTAACTATGTGACATGCTTATGTTTAAGAGCTTTAAAGCGGGCTGATCTTATATTTTCATCTAAGTCAGATGTTTAAAGTAAGTACCCATATTTATAGATAGATGGATCTCTCTGATACATAAATACATTGTAAAGTGACACAAGAAGTGTCTTACTAAAGCAAATAAGGTGGAGAGGCTGTGTGTAGCTTGCCTGCATTTTCTCAATTAACTTTGTAGCTCAGTCTTTGCAGTGATTTCTGAACTGCAAATTTAGTTCTCTGAGTGACATAACCAGGGAGACCTGCTAAGCAGCCTGGGCACCAGGAGGCGTTTATCAAAGTACTCTAAATGATAACCCAACTGACAACTATGAAAGTTTCAGATGAGACTGTATGAGACACAGAGAGGCAAAGGATCCAGGCTTTGCTGAGCTGCAGTGAACTGACCATTTAATGAAACAGACTTGATTAATTTCCCGGTAATGTCCAGTTCCCTCAGATAGGTATCTAATGTGATATAAATAGGCAGGTTGAAGTTACAACAAGAGAGTCTCACTCTTTCAGTTAATGCGTGTAGGATCTCTTGTAAAACCACCTGTGTATATTCTGGTTCAAATTTGCTTTAATTCAGAACTGCTGAAGATAAAGAGACTGGAGAGACTCGAAAGTGATGTCCTATGTATTACCCCACATGGTAATCCTGAATGTCCAAGGGGAGCATCACATCTCAGGAGACAAATCCTGTAATATGGCTAGTGGACAAGTATTATACAACAAGGAAGAGTTCTCCCCAAACTGCAAAAACTCAGCTCCACTCTAGCTGGAGATTGTCAACGGTGTTCTTAGGAGGTAACCAAGTCACACATTTAAGTAATCAATGACAGGGGAATAACATTCTCTGTATTTTAATGTCAATTTTTAACTCTTCTCATTGCCCAGTGAAAAGAAAACCTGGGGTGCATACACACAGACTTGAATAAGAAGAAAAACAAATGGTTAAATTGATATACTTTAAATGTCAGTGTGAGTCAAATGATCCGTTACTAACTGAATTTCTTTTTACCTCCCAACTTCAAATAACTCATTGTTGGCCTGAATTTAAGCTAGTTTATTTGTGCAGACATAGTCAAGCGCTAAGAAAAAGTGAGGCCACATCTAACTAAGTGGAAGAGAGCTGCTTAATTCATCCTGAGGTCGATGATGAATGCTTGTGCCTGCAGAAGAGTTAGCACTTACCTTACATAAATTCCTCATTGTTTTTAAAGGTTCCATGTCCAGACAGTCTCCAAATAACACAAGTTCGAACCAAGCCACATTTATGAATCTCACTTTTGTATTTCCCTGTATAATGAGTTTATTTATGTTCAATTGATTTTAATAAGGTTTTGTTCATTTACAATGGAGCTCAAGGAGTACAGGATTCAGGGAGGGAAAAAGCTTACACTATATTTCTTGAAAATTCAACTGAGTTTCTTCTTTAGTCTCTTTTTAAAAAATGGCCAAAAGACCTAATGTTTTGCAGGAAAAAGACTTTTCCTAGTCCCTACTTGGCAGCAATGATAAAGATCAAAGTATAATAAAATAAAATAAAAATACCATTGCAAATGTAACATTTCCTCTATATGTACACATATAAAGTTCCATTATCTAAACCAGCATCTAAAGGATTTATGTTCTGCCAAAAGAAAGACAAGAGCTGTCGCTTTAGACATGTTTAGAATAACCAGAGATCTTTTAAAATGACAAAATAAATGTTTGGGACATAAGGAACTGTAAAATACCTAAGACTATGATGTGGAAAGAAAGTTAGGCTTCCAAACTTACCGTCTCATTATGTAGTAAATCATCACTTAGGTTATTATATTACCATCTTATTTTTCTTCCTTACAGCATTTTACTACAAGCACACATTGTTAAGAAAGAGAGAGACAGAGAGACAGAGAGAGATTGTTGTATTACTTCTATAAATTGGATCCCTAAACAGATAATTATTTCTCTTTTAAAAATGGCTACAAAGGTTACTAGTTTATGTCCTATTCATAAATATTATTCATTTTTCAAAAAGCTCTTTTAATTAGCATAAATCCACACAGCCTTTCAATACTGAGATCTGTTAGAGTGAAACTATTTCATGGCTCTTCTGTTGGCATTTTAAGTTACAATCAGTGAACCTCATAGCATGGGTGTTGTACTGGGAGTTTTAAAGTCGTAAGTACTTTGTATTTCTTTGGCGGACATGGCTTTCATGCCTAAATATTAAAATAATTTTAATGTTTCACTTGTTCCCAATACAGCCCCGAACAGAGGCAGATGATCTTCAAATTCTCCTGAAGAAAGCTTCTTGATCTCCACAAAATGTTTAGCTGCAGGTTCTGGAGTTGTTTTAGAACTGAGCCGAGTGTCTTCCTAGTTGTATTCTCTCTCTCTACCTGCCTCTCCCAGGAGAAGGAAAGTCTCCTGATGGTTTAACTGGGTTTCCGCTTCCCCACTTGGTGGCTGTCCTGCAGATCACACTGAGAAGTCATCACCATCTTATCCACATGGTGTTGACCTATAGGAGGCACTTGAGAACTGTTGTCAGAGCTGAACAGACTTTCAGAAGCAGCACCAAATGTTTCAGAATAGTCTTGTCCTCTTGGGAACCCCAATCTTTCCTTCTTGTCCTTTTCCATCTCAGTGACTTAAAAGGTCTCTTCCTTGGTTGACCCTCACTCTTCAGCCTCATCAATTGTGTGTGACCTTCACGCTCACTCAGAAGGAAAGGGCTGCAAGAGTCCCTCTTCATATTGACCTAAGAAATAGCCCCACAGCCTTGACATCAAAAGATAAAATCTCCAAGTGGGTTTCCTGGGAGCTTTTGGAAGCCCACACATGCTGTTTCAGGTTATGATATTATAGGTGGTAGCTTATGGTGGGACGTGTTTCCTGATAAAAGTGGTTATTTCATTAGAAATAGAAATTAGAGCTTTATTATTATCGCTAATGATTGATTGGGTTGTGGGACTTTTCATTCTTTACATCTTGTTTCACTTTGTTGTTTCTGAAATGATTGAAACTGAAGTCGGGTACATTACCTAGGTTCCAATTCAGTCAAATCATCTAGAATGAGAGCTGAGTGTGAGTGGTAACAAATCACAATGGAATAAGGGAAGAATTTACAATTAATTTCCCCACCCTATTCTAGGAGTTGGTGAAATAAAACATTCTCCTCTCATGGAGCATACACAGTAAACCACCATGCCTGGTTTCCTGTTCAATAAAACTATGGAAGCTGAATAAATGATTTCCTATTAATATTAAGTTCATAATATTATATTCTTAATTATTAAATCATTAACAAATTACTATGAGAGTACAAATAAGTGTGAGATATGCTATACTATGTGTGCTATAAAATTTATTCTGTTTTTAGACAAATCACATAACAGAACTGTCTACGGTTCACAAATGAGGTCACTAACTCAGAGGTTTAGTAAGTTACTTACCCAAAGATGCACAGCTGGTCACCAGTCAGTAAGTTAAATTAGAGATGTCTGAATATTTGGAGTTATGGCAGCACTATTCAAAGATCCATATGCTGATAAAAAACAAACAAACAAACCTGGAGTTCAGGGAAGTTCTACTAAACTAGTTGAAAATCCAACAGAGTGTCTAGAAAAAGTCAAGCGAATTCATCCTTTCCTTCCCACACGAGTTTTCCAAGTATTTCATCACCATTTATTTGTCCACAGGTCAGAGTCCCTGACCTCATTCCTTGGGTGAGACTGGTCCTCCAGTTAGAGACAGAATCTCTGGGCTATTTGGTTACATTTTACTTTATTTTATTTTGAACAGAAAGAAAGCAGGCAGCAAAGGAGAGTAGGCAGACAGGCAGAGAAAGGAAGAAGAGGCATTTATTTATCTATTTGTATGTTCATCTTGGTTGTTCTCCTCTAGTGTCAGGTAGTGAACCGGGTCCTTGGGTTTAACTTAAACACTGAGCCACCAGGGTGCATTCTAAAGTGTCTTTACAAATTTGAAATACCTTTGAAATTCAATCTTAATTCAACTTAGCATTCAAAATGTACTTTGCATTACAAGGCTTGGAGGGAGGCACTGTACAAAAGGGAAAAGAAAGCATCAAAAATTTTCACAAAATTTCATCACTATTTTCACTAAGCTTAATAAGCACGTATATTTTGACATGTCTGTTAATGGATTCAAAGGACCCTCAAATTCTTGTAGCAGTTGGGGGAATTGTTTGACTCAAAAGTCAAGCTAATTTATTTTAAAAGTAGGTAATTTCAGGTGCTTTTGGAAAGCCTGGCATTCCATTATATGCCTATGAGTCCACTGGGTGAGTCATTTGTGTAAATAATCTCAAGTATTTGAACATTCCAGGGTGTTTTCCAATAAAATGGGAAGGGGGCTCTGCCTTAACTGTGGGCCAGGACTGTGCTCTTTTCAGGAAGACTTAGGACGGTTAGGTTTGAGCCTTTTCTTCTAGGTCATTATGATAAACAGAAAATTTTTCAGCAGTTCACTTCTGACCTACAGTGCAGAACTGTTCCACATTTTCCCATGCCCTACTCTTCAGGTTATGGAGTTGTTTTGGACCTAAAAAAGAAAAACCAGAGAGGCAAAAGGAAAGTCACCTAACACACTTTAGCGAGTGAAGCCTTGCTTCCAGGCAAGGGTGGCAGAAAGACCTTGTTTAACATTCAGTGTGCGCCGGGGCGTGGGGCGGCGGATGGTACAAGTTTTAGAAATTTTACTGTTGCTAATTTCCCATTTCAACCACACGCGAAATTCAAGTCCTTGATCAGTACTCAAGCTCAGCGATGATTGTTTAAAACGCTTTAAAAAGAACCCGGATTGCTCTTTTTCTCTTTCGCGTCTGCATGCCAAGGACAGGTACCCTCATTCCTCTTCTTTTCCTGTAAAACGAGGGAAGATACTTGGAAGAACATAGCTATACATTGCTAAAAGGAAATCTGTGCAGTTATTTTAAAGAATTTATACGCAGACACAGATCTATATCCCTTGTGTGCACCCCTCCCCCACTTGTGTGTGTATGTAAAATCAGTAGCTGTGATAACTGAAATCCACTTCCTCAGGCATTTCAGCAAGCCTTTCAAGAGGAAACCAAAAGGACTTGGAGCCACATAAGCTGTCCCTCTACGCGACCGACTCACACAACTTCTGTCCTGCGGCTGGCCAAGCGTGCTCACTAAGAGTTGCTCTTTTTACTTTTTACTTTTTACGAGCCTGAGTCTGCACGAAGGCAGCTCCCGGGTCTGGGAGGAGGCTCGACGTGTTGCGGAGGCCACCGTCGGTAACTCGGGGTCTGCGATCTCCTCCACCGCGCTCCGGCCCTCCCCGTTTTCTAGGACTCGGTTTTCAGGACCGCGGCTCTTTAGGCAATCCCAGGGATGCTGACTCTGAGTTTCTCCTTGAAACGTTTTCCAACCCCGTAGTCCGTCATCCAGCTGCCTAGATGCGCGATTGGTCTTCTGGGTCGCCCCCAACGCCATCGGCTGTCACAAGGCTGGGATGACTGGGGTGCGCCCGACTTGAGAGGTGGCCAACAGCTACTCACGCCACTCCGCCTCTCTGCGCCTTGTACTCTGACGTCTTTGTCCTTGCGCACCAGCCGCGAACACCAAGGTCTTGCCGGCAGGTGGCGTGGTTGGTTCACGAAGAGCCTCTGTGGCCGCCGGAAAGGCTCTTCCACCTCCCCGCAGTCGCCCTCCTACTGGGACCCAGACTCGGGAGGAAAACCCTGAAGAGAACCAGAGGAGGGATGACTTGGGAGGAGGAAAAGAAAGAGGCCTCAGGAATCCGGACGACTTCTTATGTTCGGACAAATGCAGAGAGTCGCGTCGGGGGCCGGTCGCCTAGAGGCGCTCAGGTGGCTGCGCTCCGGGCGAGGGCATCGCGGGACCCGCTACCGCCCAGGGGTGCCAGCGCCCCCAGGAGTTCGACAGTGACAGCTGCGGCGCCGCGCCTGGGGCAGCTGCGTGATTTTCTGCGGGTCTGGCTGCTCACCAATGACCGCGGGGGCGACAGGGGGCGACGGGGTGTCGGGACAAACTGGGGGGAGCTGTCGGAGCGCAGAGCTGCAGCCGCCTCTCCGGGCAGCTTCCGAGGACCTTTGTGCGTTGTCTCTGCAGCTGCAGGTCCCCGCATCCCTACTTGAGTTCTTCGTTTCTGTCCCCTTGCGCCCCGGAATTGCTAGACCCGGCTCCCGGGAATCCCTTCGGGACACACACAGTGGGTTGTCTGCACACAAGGCCATCTCGGCGTGTCTTGCCGCAGTGGGACCTGTCCACGGTCGGGACCAGCTCCACCGCCGTGAGCGCCCAGATGAAGCCGGAGAGGGTTTCTCCGCTGCTAGAAAGTCGTGCGTTCACTCTCTGGAGACTGTGACCGAGCCCGACTTCGGGCCAGGCACCGTCGTCGACGTGGGGGACAGATTCCGTCCCAGTTCTCTAGGCAGCTGGAGAGCCTCGGAAGAAAGGAATATCCTCAAGTCACAAAACTGCTCCAAAAGAGCATTTCATAGGGAGATGCACCATAAGGACACAAAACAGTCAAGGTATTAGCGGGTGGCGGTGGTGGTGCGCGGGAGTTGAGCTTACAGCCCCGGCCCCGCGCCGGGGACCGGTGCACTGCGGTCCTCAGAAAAGAGCAACAGCAAAGAGACAGGTCAGCTTCATACTTATTTAATTGCAGTGAAAAAAGTCTTTGCTTCCATCACAAATCGCCCTTGGGGTTTGAAGAGGGGTTGCCAGTCTTTCCCCGAGCTTCCCCCACCACCAATCAATTCGGAGTCTCTGGAACCTCCGGCAACCGCCAAAGGGCTGGACCCCTGAGGCGATGCGCGCGGAACCAGGTGCCTCCCTCCGGCCCGGGCAGGGACTGGGTTGAGGTCGCCCACGGTAGCCTCGGGAGACCGCGCGCCCCGCAGAGTCGGGAGGGGGCGGGGTCTCGGAGCGGACTCCGCTTGGCTGGGGCGGGGCGGACCGGCCCATGTGCGCCACCATTGGCCATGAACTCCAGACTGGCGGGTGTACGTCACGGGTCGGGCCCACCCCCTTGGCAATGTCTTCAGCCCGCTGCACTCCTAACTTAAGCATTTATTCCACTGGGATAGAAGCGGCAGGAGCAGCGTTGGCACCAGCGCGCCATGGCTGGGATTTTCTATTTCGTCCTCTTTTCGTTTCTCTTTGGAATTTGCGACGCTGTCACCGGTTCCAGGGTGTACCCCGCAAATGAAGGTAAGAGCGAAGCGGCCTTTCTGCGATCGGGTACCGAGACGGCGCGCTCCGTAGGTGAACGGTCCCCGGGAGCGCGAGGTCGACTGGTATGGGGGAGATTCTGGCGTGAACGGTGCGCCCCGAGGGCGGAGAAGGGGGCCCAGGCCAAGGGAGCCACCATGGAAAGGCGGGGAGCGACCAAGCAGGCTGCTCCAGGGCGGTGACCCGTGCGGGCGGTAGGGCTGCCCAAGTTTGCTACGAAAGGACAAAGTTTATCAGCATCCGTCCACGAGGCCAGCCCCAGGCGCCCGGAGGGGATGCACTGAAGTCAACGTCAGGATTAAAAAAAAAAAAATTCTGTGTACAGGGTCTCCCCCAAGATCCCCTACCCCAGGACCCAGCTCCTGGCTGGAGGGACTCAGAAGCCTGGAGCGCTGAGAGGGATGGGTGCTTCCATAAAAGCGTTTCCAGCTTTGGTTTCTGCAAAGTTTCCCGAGCCTTGCGCTTCCTGGGACTCGTACGCCTGGCCTCCGGTGAGCGTAGGTCGTGGCGCCGCTCGCTGGTCTTTAGTGACCTGATTTCTACCACCCGGCGTCAGACACCTTTCTCCCCTGCTGGGTCTTTCTCCCCGGGGGAGCGATTGCTAGCTTTAGGGGGCCCCAGCTCCTCAGATCTCCCCGCAGACCTGGGCAACCCGCCCGCGAGTTGAACGTACGGAGTTGAGGTATTTTGTTTGTTTGTTTTTTGGGTTTTTTTCTTTTGCTTTTTGCCCACCCCCCGCCCCCGATGTTTGGAGGGGACGTGCGGGACCGCTTGGAGCCTTATCGGTGTGCAGTTTCCTGTGCGTCACTTGGGTCGTGCTGGGAGGACTAAATAGTGTTGGGGAGGCGGGGGTTGATTAGTTTCTAATGATCTCAGAGAAAGGCGAGTTAAGTGCGTGTGTGTCTACGCGCGCGCAGATGCGTGTGTGGGTACTCGGGTGTCTGCGTGGACGCGAATGACTGCCTGTGCGTGAGGGCCCAGATTGTGTGTGTGCGGGCGAACACCGGTGCCCGAGCCTGCGCGCCGCAAGCCTCGCACCCATCTCGCCGACTGTGTCACACCCCCCACTATCCCCATCCATCAGTCCGTCCATTTCTCCGTCCAATTCTCCAGGCTCCGAACATCCATCCCGGTGCAATCTATCATTTTCCCTGTTCCGAAGGAGGGAGCCAAAACCCAACGTACCCTTGGCTGGGCCGTCGGTCCCCGGAGCTCGCCAGATAGGCTCAAAGAGATTTCGCACACCTGCCGGCCGACCCTGCCGCGGACTAGAGGGGAGCTCACTCACCCTCGCCATCGCCCTCCTTCGGACATGGTTCGAGGTGCCCTCTCGGCCGCTGCCGCCGCTTGGTCCCCAGAGCCATTCTTCGCAGCGGGATCGTAGATCCCTCGTTCTCCTGACCACTTCACACACTTGTTTAAGACCCCCTCCCAAGACCAGAGATTTTCGTTCTCTTTACCCTTTTCTTGCCTTTTAAAAAACACCAACCAAGCCCAAAGTTGGGAACCCGGGGAACCCGGGATGAAGCGTTGAGGAAGGCGTAGGCTGATGTAGGAAGAAGGGGTGTGTGGGGGGGGTGCGTCTACCACCCTCCCCTACCCCTCCTCCCCCTTAAAAATTAATTCACTTTGTTGCTTTTTATTCCCATCACGTTTTCTTTTCTCCCTTTTACCCTCGCTTTCTACTCCCTCCCTTTTTTGTAAATTGGGTCTTATTGTTCTCTTTGTGTCCCTAATCCACCTTACATAAATCCAAATGGATGTAGCGGGCTTTTCTCTAGGGACCCAGAAGAGAGAATGGGGCGGGGGCGCAACTCTGGGCGCGGGCGTCCCAGGGAAGGCTCCACATTTTAAAATAATTAACAGGCCCCAGGAATTCAGGCTCCTCGGGAAAATCAGGAGAAAGAGGCTGATTTTCACTCCTTTGACTTCGGGGTGGAATGAGAGGGGAGGTGGACAGATTTCAGAGGCTTGGGAGAGACATGGAGAGTTGGGGTGTGAGGGCGGCTGGGTGAAGGGATCTTATTCCCACCCCTCCCCCAGCCTGCAGAGCCAGCCTCTCTCATCAAATTAATAACCCAGTGGTGCCTTTGAGATGGGTCTTTCGACCTCTCATGCCTACAGAGCTCGGTGAGAAAGGGACTGTGGAGAGGTTAGGAATTCATTTCGTCCTTTTCAGCGACCAGGATATCTAGGACGGTTCGGCCTGGGCGGTTACAGCAGCCCAGCAGCCGCCCTCCCCACCCCCCCCACCCCCCCCAATCTGGGATAAACACTCTTCGGAGTAGCGCCCGGACGCTGAGACTAACAGGTCGCTCTCCAAACCTCACATTCGAAGCCGTGATTTCCTAAAGCCCCAAGGACCCCACTTTCCAATTGTCCTCCAGAAGACCCGAGAAAGAGAATACTTCAGTACATTTGCATTCTAATGCAATGGTCTGGCACCCCCTCCTTTTCAGAAACTTTGATATTTAAAAAAGCAGCGGATACCACAGCCAGGGCCTATTTATTTGGCAGTGGAGGGGGAAATGGTTGCCGCGAGGGCCCTTTCCTGACCCTGTCTGAGTACTCTCTGATAGAATTCACTTGTGGCTCTGTCGCCCAGATGATGAGTTACGTGGTCATCTGAAACTTGTGAAAACAAATAAGTCGAGTAGAGACCAGACAGAGATGAATGCAGATTTCGCTCTGGAGTGAAACTGCCCTACCTAGATCTATTTATTTTCTGAATTGTCCTTGCGATTCTCTTTTCATTCTTTTAAGAAAATGAATCAACGGAGTCCCGGGATGGAATTTTAAATGCTAAGCAAGTTAAATAAATACAAACCTGCAAATTTAAAGAGGGAAGAAGATCAAGTGAGTAATGATTATTTACATAAGTGAGACCAAGTATAGGTTTTGATCAGAGTTGGATAAGCCTAACCCCACTCCCCACACATATGGAAATGCTCAGGCAAATGGTTTTTGTAGTATTGGCGTCTTACAATTGGAAATCATCTATGTTTCTTTTTCCTTTCTTGCAGTTACCTTATTGGATTCCCGGTCGGTGCAAGGAGAACTTGGGTGGATAGCCAGCCCTCTGGAAGGAGGGGTAAGTTCTCAGTTGCTCTGATCCTAAGGGTAAAAAGAAGTGATTAGCAACTTTCTGGCCTTCTTTAATGGCTTGATTCTTGTTGATTGTGGTGAGGGGTCAGGTTTCCACCGCGGCTGATGAAGTGAATTACGCTTTGTTGGAGAAATCCTATACTCCCTTTGGATAATTCTGTCATGGAAGAACTGGAAACCAAAAGGGCAGAAAGGGGTTTCAAAATTAGGAGATTGGTGGAGGCAGAGACTTAGATGCCTATTTAAAACTAAAATACCGACAAGAAATTTGATCTGGGGACTAAATTAGAATTTTGAAATCCTGACAGGGTTAATTTTAGAGTAATTGTTCTATTTCCAGATGAGGAAAATGAATAAAGATTCCAGGGAGAAAGCAATTTCTAATTGTACCAGGAGCAGGCTTAGCGCTGGGTATAAGCCACAGGGACTTCTTACCTTGTTCCACCCCAAACTTCCATCAATTGCTGTTCTCATACACCTTGAGAGAAAGCCTTATGAGCTCTGCCAGGGGCATCCTATGTGCAGGAGCACACTCAAGCTTGTGCGTGGTTGGTGCTGCATTTGAAAAGTATTTGGAATCTTGGATCTCTGGGGATTGGGGAGATGGGATTATAATGTCTGAGAGAGTATTTCTTCACTGTTCATTACTGCCTCCATAGGACGATCCAGAAAACAGAATTAGGTCAATGCCACATTCTCCCACCCTGCCCTCCCTGCTTAATAACCAGTCGGAATGAATCAGCTTTGGAAAGAAATCAGTACAATATGTAACCCTGGCTTCTGCCAAATTGAAAGAACTTCTCAGATGCTTTAAAAATTAAGCAAATCATCCAACCTTTACATGCTTGATAGTCTATGACTGAGTCAATTGGTTAAAAACAATGAGGATGAAAGATTAGGTGTCTTTGCCAGGCAAAAATTGTAATGCCAACATCCAGTATGGTGCTTCATACCCATCCAGTGAATAAACAATAAAGGATTAAAAAAAAAAAAAAAGAAAAGAAGGAATCACAGAAACAATTCCAGAAGACAGGTTTCAAAAAGTAAGACAAGGCAAGAAAATAGTTTCTGAAAAAGGAGAATTTTAGGAGGTCTTTTTCTAAAGCAGGGCTTGTAATCCATTGTTAATAACACAGAGATTTCCCTACCTTCCTGTTTTCTGCCTGAACTTGACTATAGTTAGCTTAGTCTCTACTGAAAAATTGTAGTCTGCCCTTAAAACAATTTTTTTAAGGGAGGGAGCATGATTGGCAGGCCTCTGGCAGTGTAGACAGGCTGTATTCACTGCTGATTGCACGCAATTGCCCTCAGCCTTTGAATGCAAAGAAAGGTGCAGCTTTATCTTGTGAGAGTCAGGCTCTTGTTAATCCTATACCCTGGAAAGGTCACTGATTCAGAGAGCCTTTCCCATGCTACACCAGAGGTATTGCTCCGTAGGGCAAATTTATTAGAACCCCTAGAAAAACCGAGGATGAAAGCTCTCAGTACTTGCATTAAAAAATGTAACGAGCCTTTTTTTTTTAACCGACCCTTGAACACATCTAGTATGATTTGGAGTCGGACTTGTTACACTAAATATACATGTGACTGATTTAAAATGAAAGAATGACACATTTCCACGTAGAGAAGGGTCTATCTAGTTTCTGGAAAGCTTTTATTGCAATTTAATCTGCTGCAGACGTATGACCCCTCTTTCCACCCCACCCCTGCCCCCCACTTCAGAAAGAGCACCTGGTCACTTTTCCTAGACATAAAACTTCTTTTGGTTGTCTCGAAGTCTCTGAAAAAAAGCACAATGCAGAACTAATTGTCTACATACAACCCAGCCCTTTTTATGAGCTGAATGTAAGCAGTCTTTCTTCCTCTCCTGAATATTATGTGTTACATTTTAAGTATTATTGTGAAAGATTAACATCCAATTGTATTTGTATATGAGAATGAGTCACTCTAGAATACATAGTCACCATTGAGAAATTCTGTGCCAAATTATCAAGTTTAATCTCTAGGTTTTGTAACTCAAAAAAACTTTTTTTCCAGCCTTAGAGGTAAGGGGAGAATTGGATATCTACCAAGAAAGAATAGGTTGAGTTTCAAAGTTTCTTTCTAGCTGAGGCTAAAAGCTTGTTTGAGTCTTTTGATGATTCTGAAATCTCTACTTGTAGTTAGAACTGTTTGCATCTTTTATGGCTGGAAATTTGCCACAAATGTATAGTTTTGTCTAATAATGATATTTTTGTTAGTAATATATGAAAGAAAGGAAACCTGATTTGCTAATACTACAGAGTAAAATATGAAATATGGTCCGAGATGACTCTGTTCTCTCCTTTTCCCCAAGATCAACTGCATAGGACAGTAGTGAAAATAATAGCAAGCGATGACTCCTTATGGCAACTTGTAACAAATACCTAATTTCTTGCACAGTGTTCATTTAAAAGAGTATATGGAGTTTCTGGCACTGATTGTAAAATGCAGAACTAAGAGGATATTTGTCATTGTCCTGGTGAATTGACCAATGTGTTTAGGCAATTAAGTTCAGGTTGGAAAATCTACATTCACCCTGAATTATCCTGTATGATCTCTGTGGGGTCTCCCTTGTGCTTCCATTTATATTGATAAATGTGTTTTTCTTTACTTATTTCCTTTGTTCTGAGATGAGAAGCATGCTGAGTAGGGTGTTTTTTTGTTTTTTGGAAAGGTGGGGAATCTATTTTTGGAATATACATGAATGTCCCCGAAATAAGTAAATTATGTGATTTATTGCTCAGTGGATCAAAAGAAATTTTAATCACTACAGGGTATTTATCCGTCCCAGTTGCAACTTCCATGATGGTAGCAGATGAGAGGATGCAGAATTTTATGTATTATGGTTTTTTACATAGTAACATTTCCATCCATTAATAGTTTTCCAATTCACAGGTGAGAAACGCATGAAGAGATATATTATAATTCTATGTGCTTCATGGGATTGAATGGAACTTTAAGTGGAGCTATTATGGAACACGAAATTTTTTAAACTATCTTTTTCTTCTAATTATAGTCCATGTGTGAGATACTTAAGCTACATTTCACCATTCCTGTAGTTATGAATGGAGAACTGATGCCTTACCTGCCTGGAGGAGCCCCCAATGCCAACTTGGTGCTTTTAAGGTTATTTTTAGAGGCTAGAATGAGCAAAACTCTGTCCAGTTACAGTGAATATGGCTGCATTCAGCTTGGCCCATCTTCAGAATCTTGATGTTAGGAAGAAAACTGCAAAGCAAATCATCCTTCAATTTTAATTTAACCAACTTGTAGTTTTCTTCAGCTTCTCATCATACATGCCACCTTTTTTTTTCCTTTAATTTTCAGTACTCAGAATATTTAGAAGCAAAGCACGCATGATTTCTGGCTTACTGATGTGTCTCTGTGTGTGTTTTAATAAGAAGAACACACACACTTTTTCATTGATTCGATGCTCATGAAAAGTCTTCTCTCATTATAAGTGACAGAGTAATGGAGAAATCCAACTACTCAGTCTTTTCCTTCTTCCCAGGATTACCCAAACCCGAATGGCAAGACTGTCTTTTCCCCTTAAAGAGTGGTGATGTTGCCAAAAAAATGACTGATTTTTTTTTTTGTAGGTATTAGAGAGCAAAGTTCTGACACGAGTGCCACTAATTAACCGATAATTGTCATCCTTTGGCAAACTCTGCACTTCCTGCTCTTAATGTACAGGTCTCTGCCCAGCTGTTGAAACAACACGCATGCTGGTTTTATTTTGTTTTTTTCATTTATGAGTAAATCTGAACTGCTGCCTCTTGAATTCATGGCTGTGGTCAGAGGTGAGTTTGACGTGGAGAATGCCACGGGGAACTGCCACAACGCCTGACTAGCAGAACCGCTATCCTATCGCCTCTGGATTTTAAGCATAATAGAGAATGATTCTTAAAATATAGACTACCTATTTTAATATGCATATGACATAGCCTATATATTACATTTTAAGTATACGATGGTATGTGAGTATATAGAATTGTTTTAAGTGTATAGAATAGAATAATTATAACACACAAATGGTATAGCCTAAGAATATACATTAGATAATAAGAAGGACATAGCACACTTCCCAACAATGCATTGTCTCGTATGAAGTTTTATTAGTGAAGACTGGTACCCTGGAGTTTTCCTTCTTATTGAAACCAACAGAGTTGGTGTTCTGTGAGAAGAAAACAGGGTGGACCAAGCACTGTTGTGTGACGCTTTGTCACTGATCCATTTCCTCTGGGTCTTTGCAGTGGGAGGAAGTGAGTATCATGGACGAAAAAAACACCCCCATCCGAACCTACCAAGTGTGCAACGTGATGGAGCCCAGTCAGAATAACTGGCTACGAACTGACTGGATCACCCGAGAAGGCGCTCAGAGGGTCTACATTGAGATTAAGTTCACCTTGAGGGACTGCAACAGCCTGCCGGGTGTCATGGGGACTTGCAAGGAGACCTTTAACTTGTACTACTACGAATCGGACAACGACAAAGAGCGCTTTATCCGAGAAAGCCAGTTCGCCAAGATTGACACCATCGCGGCCGACGAGAGCTTCACGCAGGTGGACATCGGCGACAGAATCATGAAGCTGAACACCGAGATCCGGGATGTAGGGCCGCTGAGCAGAAAGGGCTTTTACCTGGCCTTTCAGGACGTGGGGGCCTGCATCGCCCTGGTGTCCGTGCGCGTCTTCTACAAGAAGTGTCCGCTCACCGTGCGCAACCTGGCCCAGTTTCCAGACACCATCACTGGGGCCGACACGTCTTCTCTGGTGGAAGTTCGAGGATCCTGTGTCAACAACTCCGAAGAGAAGGACGTGCCAAAAATGTACTGTGGGGCAGATGGCGAGTGGCTGGTACCCATTGGCAACTGCTTGTGCCATGCTGGGCATGAGGAGAGGAATGGAGAATGCCAAGGTAAGGGGAGCCACATTGTACTTTTCATTAGGGCTCCGGGCATGTAATTAAATCAGAGATGAGACTCAATGGAGTCAAGCCAGTAATTAGCAGCCCCAGTGGGATATGGTGGGACAGAGGGGTCTAATGAGAAAGTGCTCGAGCTCCAGGTGGTAGGGCTAAGACATTTCTAATACTGACAAAATACATGCTGCTGCTGGAATCGGCAGAAGGCCAAACACATTTGCTACCAGGCTCTTCCATCTACACCCACCCGGTGTCCCCTCTAACGTGGAAATGAACATGTTGAAGAAATGGCTTGATTTGTCCTTACTTCAAGAGGACGGACAGATTGTCAGACCATAGTTCTCCTGTCTATAGTTTGGTAAAATGGCAGAGATGGTGAAGAGCTCGTGTCTTGGCTGTCTGTCCATGAGTGATTTCAGTGGGAAATGAGGGTTGTGGTCTTCCAGTCCCTCTTGCTGATTGAAGTTGAACTGTGTGAACGACACCCAGAGTTCCCTCCCAGGGGACGAGTGGAGACAAGTCCCAAAGAAATGGAGTGACTGTTTCAAATGTGTTCTGTTCCACTGGGCACCCACAGATAAGGTCGCTAAGTAAAATTAATCTTGACTAAAGACCTTTTTATTTCCCTAAGGAGGTGCTACAGAACAAGTAATAGTCTTATTTGCTCTGTGCTCTGAGGCAATGCTGGATTGGGATCCATTCTGGTGGTTATTGAGTTTTGCAAGAAATCTAAGTCTTTTTTAAATCATGTTATGATTTATCATATTATTAAGGTCATTTTTTTCTCACCTTTCCCTCCTTTCTGTTCGAATACTGGGGAGTTCGTAATTATTTATTTCTTTTTAAATTAGGGATGCAAGCAAGCCATCTTTCCTTGGTTCCTTTTCTGTGTGGATGTGAGGCTTAATGTTCAGTTAGTCTCATGTGTTGCTGGTGTGTTTGGTTTGGTTTTGGTTTGGTGTTTATTTTTAGCCGTTATCAATAGTCTGTCCCAGCTAATCTTATGGTTACTATTAAACTGTGACTCGGCTCCCATCTATGGAACAGAGTGATCATTTCTCAAGGCCGCTGTTGAGCTATCGCCCACAGTGCCACATGGTTCATCTGATTTGGTGATTAAAAAGCCCTAAACTACTGACTGCCAAATAATTTGTCTGGCATTTCAACCATCTTAATGACAGGGTGGGATTAACGAGGGCAGTCCACTTGACTGACTGAAAATCAACAGTTATAACCTAAAGAAAATTGCATTTTGGGTAATTGGGTGTCAGCGTGATGTGATTCCCCTTTCAGCATTTGTACTTTTCTAACGTCATTGTTATTCTTGATTTGCTATCATGATTTCCAAGAGCAGCTAGAAATGGATATTCTCTAATTTCGTTATAAATGAAACAGAATATAAGGCTAGCTACCTTTACTGTTGACCTAAAAGGGAAAAAAAAACAACAAAACAAGTAAACTTGGACCTTTAAAAGTTGGAATTTAAAGTTGTTTTGCCAAGATTAATTTCTTGCCATTTCGTTTGCTGTTGACTTGGCAATTATGAGATGACTGTATCAAAATGAAACCCTGAAGTGTATCCTGGTATTAACTTTGAAATTATGCGAGCACATTGTTATTGGCACCGAAGTTGCAATCATCACAGCAGGAATATGGACACGCACAGGGAAATAACCACATTACATTTAGAGTAAATTATTTTGCCTTTCCAATTTGCCTGACTTGCACATCTTTACATGTCAAGAGTTGTCTATATAGTAGAAAACAAAAACAAAAACAAAAAACCTACAACAAAACAACGACTGTCTTCCATTTCCTGCTCCAATGTTCATACTCCTGGCATTGGCACATCTCTCAGCATCTAATGTCATTGATTTTCAATTGTCACAGAACCCACTAACACATACCTTGCTGTCTGGTGAAACTCCTTGACATTTTTACAACCAAATTAGAAGGAAAAGAGAAAAAGATGGAGGAAGAAGCAGATGTAAAGGCAATTGACCATTTTTAGTGGTTTGCATTATGGAAATCATCTCGGGAACACAGTCAATCTTGGGACCTGTCGGGGGTGGGGCTCACGTCCTGGGTTCATTGCTTTTTGAGCAATTGTGTTCTCAGGCAAGGCCAGATAATATTTCATGAGAGGAGAGGTTGACTGAACCGTTTTTGAGGATCTTCAGTGTTTTTGCACCTGCTAGCCAGGTGGTATTTTCTTAGCTTCTTCTAAAATGAGTAACTGTTTCAAGAAGATACTTTTTGCATAAAATTATGTACTTTGTTTGCAATTTTGTTTGTAATACTACCAGCTCAGCATCTGAATTTAGGAAGGAAGAACACTGGAATAACAAAGAATTCTTAAATTCCAAACCTTGAGTGAGAATTTAAAGAGAGCCGAATTGTAAGAAACAAAAACCAAAAAACCCTAATAACAATAAAGTAATAAAAATGATTCTCTCCATCCTCGATATCATTTCTGGGGTGTCAGGGAGGAAAGTATTTAGAGAGCAGAAAAAAATTTAAAACAAGGAAACGTGTCTCTATTTGGTCATTTAGTTGTATAACTTGAGCATGTTTTAACCCCTCTGAGTCTTGGTTTTTCATCAATAAAATGGGTGAATATAACTGCATTGTGACTTACAGACTTGTTCAGAGGACACCCCCCACCCCCATATGTTGGATAAAAGTCCCCTTGTGGATCATGAAGTATTAAACTGATGTTAAAGCTAGCCTTCCTTTTATCACTGCTTTTCTCAAGGTCATCGCTGCTAACTTAGGGGTGCTCGTTGAAATAGGAAAAGAAAAGCCCATCCCCTTGCCTCTCTTGATGTCAAGGTTACAGATGGGAAGCACTGCTCTTGCCCTGGTAAAGCATTATGTCCATTTTCACACTTCATATTCGAAACGATATTTGGAGAGTGTCAGTTTTGATCCCCTGGAGGAAAGAGAGTTTTCCTGTGAGTGAGAGGAGAGTGATGTGAGGGTGGGACAAGAAAGACAAGGGTGTAAAGAGAGCTTAAGAAGGGATATAAAGGAGACCTAGCAAGTCTTCAACACTCCAGCCGCAGAGTCCTCCACAATTGTCTTTTCAATGGCCCTGCTGTGGCAGGACGAATAGAAGGACAGGTGAAAGGTCACCTACTTCCTCATCCATCTTCCTTGGGGTCTGGGAGGTCAGAGTGAAGATTGATGAAGATCTTAAATGTTTGACAAAGGACAACGTTCTGGTAAAAATGGCCAGGGCGGGCAGGGGCCTGGGGTGGGCTCTTGTCTGAGGCTAACCCTGGTCATCTGCCAGCGTCGTCAAGGGACCTAGGGGGCAGAACTATACTTCCTCTTGGAGTTGTGACCTCCAAGCAGTGCATGCTAATGGAGACGAGGATGAAGTGTCAGGAGTGGGGGATGATGGCCGGCTTGGCCTCTGAAGCAGCAGCAAGTTCATTCTGCTCTTGAATAACATTTTCTGAAATGACTGGACTCAGTCTCAGCAGGCCGGCTACACGAGCCAGCCGCTCATCCGTCTTCTCCAGAGGACTGTCTGCTGGCTTCCCTGCAGTTTGAACTTGCCTGCTGATGGGGACAGAAAGAAAGGAACTGCTCTAGTTAGCCTCATTACCAGGCCTCTCCTGACTGTGGGGAGAAAAAAAGAAACAAAATCTACCCCAAACCCCGCCACCCAGATCCCCTGGTGAGGAAATGTTCCAGATGTTCTACAGGATTGTTTTCATCACCTCTGAAATATTAAGCAGAAGGAAGAGAGGAGATTTCTTTATTCACTTATTTTTTGGCTTAATTAAACATCTGAAACAAGTCACAGATTTACTCTCTGAGAAATATTAATAAGCAGTTGTTTCAGAGAGTATAGATACACACATAATGCTCATCGAAAGAAAGCATGCTTATAAACAATCAATCTTCTGGTCAAATAATCAGAACTGTGCCAAAATTAAACCTTGCTGATATGTGTGTTTGCTCTAAATTGCGTGGAGTTGTGTATATCTAGGACACACACACACACATTTATTATATATATCATTACATACCTGATGATTTTATCAGCAAAAGCTATCGTATTAAATCTCTTGAGCAAGAACAAGATAGAAATGCTTCAGTGGCTAGAAAATAGAAATATTTCAAATTTGTTCTGCAGAAGGAGACAACTCATTTTTTTACAGAAGGATCCCCTCCCACCCCCCAGTATGTTATAGAAAGACCTTAGGAGAAAGAATTACTAGAAAGGAAGCATTTAAAATACAGTTCAGAGAGATGTTGTTTGATGCCCGCTCCACTTTTGAACTATTTCTCCTACCTTTGAATCGTGTCTTTAAGAATCAATTGCTGGAATCACACGGTTACTTTTATCTCTGGCTTTGAAGAGGGGCTGTGATCATTGAAAGAGGCAATTCTTTATAGACGAGAAGAGTGGGGTTTAATTATTGTCCTTTTTCTATTATACTTTCAAAATGTTTCCTTCTTGTGACCAGGCTTCTTTTGTAAGGAGACTCAGGCAATAGTTTCTATTTGGACTCACCAAAGTATCACGTAGGAAATATCTCAGAGGTTTTTGAATGTGGGATGGAAGATTTGATGACTGTGTTTAGTCTGGGAGTTCATGTTCCTTTTCAAGAAATCAATTAAGACATACTTTTTCCGTTAAGACTTACAGGTTTAGGAGAAAGAATGATGTAACTGCTGTGCAAAGCAGTGGTGGTTGGACTTTGCTTCCATGATTTTATTTTCTTTTGCAAGTAATTCATGAATTTAATGTCACCTAAGAACTTGCATGCTTCAAACTCTTTGTCCACCTTTTCTTGAGTTACCTCTCTGTAATTTGACAGTTCACCCACATATGTCTATACACATGTATTTAAAAACCAGCAGAAATGGAATCCCCTTTTAATTCTCATCACGTGTATGATATTGACAATTATGGACCTCATTCTATATTTGCTGCATTCTATAGCATTTCTTAATTTGTAATTGATTACTATTTGGTAGTATGACTATATCATAGTTTATTTAACTTTTACCTCCTTGGAAGATATTTAGTTTTTTTAGTTTTTCCTGGTAGTATTTTTTAAATACACACTTTATATTGTAAATCATACCAGTGTGTTTTGTCAAAAATTGGAATGATTAACCTGGCATCGTTATTTTTCTGGAATTATTTGGACAAATGAATATAGTAGAATTTCCTTATGAGATCATAAGTGGAGGACTAGAGTGCAGACAAGACCAGTGGGGATTGTGGAACATTGTGGGGTCTCATTAAATGTTCATGGAATGAATGAATAAATAAGTACATAAGGAATTATGGCCTGTTTCATATTAAACATTTATTTGTTGGCGTAGTGTTTCACGGAACCAAATGATGTATCACAATCTTTGCAGGTGTCTCATGTATGAGTGGGGTCTGTGTGCTTCCTACTTCGGTTGGGTCTTGTTTTCATCATGTTTGTGAATCACCTCTCCCTGGATATTCAAAAATCTCTGCAGGGCCTGAAGTTAACAAGGGAGTTATTAGCACAAAATGACGAAGACCTGCTTTTGGACTTAGAGACTTGGGTTTGGTTTCTGGTTGTGCCTCTTACCTAGATATGTGATAACGGATCATCAACTTCCCTCAGATTCCTATTTTCCGACTGGTGGCAGGGGTGTGTTCTCATGCATGATACACACATAGAAGCTCGGATGTGCAAAGCGTTTATGTCAGCACAGTGCCTGGAATCCTGGAGCCCTTAATAAGTGGGTGATGTTATTTACTGCATTGTTGTTAGGTAGAAATATGGTGACATGTTGAGTGTTTGATCAGAAATCTGGGCTTATTTGATCCACGTCTGGCCAACAAGGGAAAGAAGTTCCTTTAGGGTCCAGAGTAGAGATTTGTGGTTTGGGGTGACCATGGTGATCACTGGTGACACAGCAAGGGTAGAGATATAATAAAATGATTCGCCTTTTTTCCATTGATCAATTCTTTGGTTTCCATAGTGCATTCCTGTAACGTTCTCAAAGTGTGTTCTTGCCAGGTACCCCAGGACACTTTCCTGTGGTCTGCAAAGGTGAAATTTTCTTTACAACCTTAAAATGCCATTTGCTATTTCCTTTCTCTTCACTCATGAGTGGAATTTTATGGATGCAACCTGATGCATGCTATCTCATTGAACTGAGATCTATGAACTATGAAATATGAGAATCTCACTGACCTTTCTGAAGTCAGGTATTGAGGAGATTTGGAAAAAAAAAATACCACTCATTCATTTTCTTGTTTTAGAAAAGTTTTTTTCATTAAAATAGGTGACTGGTGTTGTTGTTTTCTTATTATTAATATTTTAAAATGAATAAACAGTTTTAAACTTTCTCATCCCAATAGTAAATATTGATAGCTTGAACGCGCATAAACAAAAGCACTTGGTATCCTCAATATTTTTTACATTTTGAAGGATTCTGAGACTCAGAAGTTTGAGAGCCCTTGCATGGGTCCATCGGTCTTTCTGTTTCTCTGGCAGATGTGTAGAGGGCAACTTCCATTTATCTTCAGACTATATTCAAATCAAAGTAGGTGCGCCTGGTAGAGTAGTGGTTGGGGCCTCTCTCTGTGGCTGACAAAGTGCATATACATCCCAGGGACCCAGGTTCTAGACTTGGGGTTCTGGGAAAACAACCAAGACGAGCTACTCAATAAAATAAAGAAAGTGCTTCTTCCTCCTCTGTCTTCCTGGCTGCCTGCCTGCCTCTGTTCACCTTCATTCCTGCCTGCACCATTCCTTTGGAAAAAAAAAAAAAATTGATAAATGAAAACAATAACCTGAAGATGTAGTTTAGTAAGATTGTATTATAATTATTCAACCCTTTAGATGCTTCAATAAAATAAGGCAGCAATTTTTAGCTCTTGACTTTCTAAAATCTAGGTTTCCATGGGGCTTGCGAGGAGGAGGAGTGATTAAAGGAGGTCTCAGCTGCCAGCCCCTGGCCAGGAGAAACTGTGTCTTTTTCACTTAGGGCCCCAAACCCTCCTCATTGCATCTGCTTACAGCTGGTACCTCTAGGCTGTGGTCGGGAGGACAGCAGGTGAGGTCACCCGTTCCCCTATCTGAAGGGTAATTAATCGTTCCAGGACTAAACGGACATTTTATGAATATTCAGGGTCTACTTCAGCGTCCTGGGAAAGCAGCGCGGTACCGCTTCCAGCCCCCTTTGGAGACACCCACCCTATTCTGGGTGAATGCGGGTCGTCAGCTGTCTGCGAAGGTTTCTTTTCCAAGCCGCCTGCTCTGAATTTGCATATTCTGTAAGCTCCTTCATGCAAAACAGCACACCCATTTCCCCCTTTGACAAAGGCTATGAGAGGGCTTCCTTTGGGAAGCCCCAGCCCAAATCTCCTTCTGTTTATGCAGAACCCGATGATTTAGGCACCATGCAAATTAATTCGGTTTTGATTTGAATGCTTCCAGAGCTGGGGGGTGGGAGGCGGGGAGGGGACTATTTGCACTTGCTTGTTTGTGTGTGTGCCCGGCCCCCCCCCCCCCCCCCCCCCC